>VZTL01016572.1:21875-35832 GCA_013400535.1 Scopus umbretta
AAGAAAGAAGCAAAAATGAAGCCCTCCTCTGCCAAGTTATCTACCACTACAGCTTTCTGAGTTAGCTGACAGGAGTCAGAAACACCAGCACCAGGGTAAGGGGAAATGCAGCAGAGCCATGGTGAGGCCATTCCCTTCAGCTGCCTTCAGTCTGATACTGTGTCAGCCAGAGTGCAAAACCGTATTCCAAAGACAGCAAGCACAGGGGTCGACTGCTGAAGCTGGCACGGGCACTGAAAGAAAAGCTTGTCAAACTATACCCTTGGAGCACACACAATTTAAACTGGTGAAAGCAAGCTTTTGCCAGCATGGCTTCACAACGTTTTGCCCTCCAGTGAGCAAAATCAACCATATCATCAAAAGCGCAGTTTTACTGGCATAATTGCATCTAGGGAATCACAGGGGATTTTGCCTGAACAGCTACAGCAGTGTTAAAAAAAAAAAAAAAAAAACAACCAACCACACTTCATCGTATCCTTGACCAATGTAGCTGTGCTGGCAAAACTCTTTATAGCAGACCTGGCCTGTATTACTATCACACCTTGTATCAGAAAAATTATTTTTCTCCACTACCTCTGCTGCTTAGTTTAAGCTCTGCAGTTCATGCAATAGAAACCACCTTATTTTCACTTCTGCTTATACTCAGTCCCCATTTTCAGGTTTACAGACCCGATGGATTTCAAAGACTGCAGGGGGAGTTTAAAACCAACTACCTTCCTCTTGAATGGGCTTTGCAGACACAATTTTTCATAAAAAGCACACAGAATCCTGGCTGTGAGAAACTTTTTATCCCTATTGCTAATAACAGGAACCCTCTTTACTCTCTTTACTGCATCCTTAGGATGCAGTCAGGTTTCTGTAACTATTATATAGGTAGACAGTTGCTGGCTAGCAAAGGTATAATTGCAGCCATACACAAGCACCCTAACTTAGCCCCCACAATTAGCAACCCTGTCTTCTAGTCAATGCTGATTGGCAGACCCCTAATACGATAATAAAAATAGATGTAAAATTAGAAAGTGCCTCTTCAGATGTTATTGGGAAAATCACTCTGGGAGAGACAAGTCACGGTTGGTGGGCTGCAAGGCAAGGAATGAGCAGAGGTAACTGCATGAGGATGATGCCCACTGCAAGAACAAGCACAGGAGGCAACAGCCGCTCACTGGGCTACAGACATGTGTGTGTTGCCACCTGGGAGGACATGCTCACTGCGTGAACAGGACTGTGCTATACCTTCACACTAAAATACAAATGTATTGCTCCCGCAAGCTTCTTCATTTACTTCATAGCTGCTGCTGAAGAGATGGAGCATGTCTGCATGGGATGCACCTCAGCCTGTGGTTGCTGAGCTTCTCCACACCCTTCACTCTGGAAAACAAGAGCATCAGTGTGCCCACGATGACATCGGAGCCGCTCCCTCCCGCCCCCTGCCAGCATTCACCCCCCCCGAGCGGCTGCCCCAACCTTAGCTGCCCGCCCGAGGAGTGTGGAGGCACCATGCAGGGTTTCCAGGTTCGCTGAGCACTTTGCTGCCTTCCAGCAGGCAGGGGAGAGAGCCCCATGGCCACCCCAGTCCTGGGCAGAGGCACCGGCCCCGCAGCCTCCTCCCACCTCCCAGCCAAAGCCCAAACTTTGGAAAATGCTCCGTCCAGAAACAACTGTGGGATCTCGCTCGCTTGTACCTTTTGTGCCTTTCTTTGTCCAAGTTACCAGGGGAGTTTACCTGAGAAGAGCAGCTGTGTTCCCTAAAGGTGAACTGAAAGTTTTTAAACCGGCTTAAGAGCTAAAATGGGTAACAGAATATAAGTGCAGGTTTAACATTCCCTCTCCATCATTTTGCAACAGCAAAATATTAAGGAAGAACTCTCTTCCCGCTCTGCACCTGGCAAATCCAGAGTTAAGGGCAAGACTGCTTGATGTGTGGCTTTTTTCTTTTCTTTTTTTTTTTTCTTTTTTAAATCACTTCTCTACTGGAGGGGAGCCTGAATTCAGAGAGTGGTGGGTATCTCTGTAAAGCACAGCTTCCACTTACCAGTATGGGGAAAAAAGAGAGAAAAGGATTCTGCTAGGTTTCTTGAAAGCATCTGTGTTTTTACCAAGTGGCTCAAATAATATTAATGAATTATACACCCCGTAGAGCAGAGAATAGCAGCTCTAACTCATGACCTCCAGCAATTCATACTGGGTTGATTTAAGAGGTTGTCACTTCTACCCCTCTGCTGAGGGCTAATACCCCCACCGAGATGGCAGAAGAAAACATGTGCCCATATATCAGCCGCCACAGCCCGCAGCCCGACATGCTGATGGTGGTTTAAGGTCACGCACTGGAGTTAGCGCCCATCCTGCTCCGCAGCTTCTCCCGCTCTGATGGTGGGCCAGGGCAGACAGCGCCAGTGCCAGCTTGCGGGTCAAGGCTCTGAAACTCATGGCTTGTACTCCCTGCGGTGCCTGCAAATTACAAGACTATCTATCCTTCCTGGCTGGAAACTGCCAACAGGTTTTTTTTTGGTTTGTGGGGGGGTTTTTTTGGTTTGTTTTTTTTTTTTTTAAAAAAGTTAGCCCAGCAGCTTTTTAACCACATTGCTTAAGCACTCCCCACAAGACCATCCTACAAATTTGCAGCAAGAGCAACTACGTCAACTACAGTCAGCAGACTGCAGCTTGCATCTTCAACCAGCAAATCCTCAGGGCCTTGTTATTTGTCCAAGAAGAACAATAAACTGTGGTGGCTTAGAAATACTGGAATAACATCATCTGACCCTGAATGGCCATTTTCGAGACTAATTTGCTACCTCTGCACCTCAGATATAAGGCCACTTGTTGGAACGGAGGACCGAGGTGGTACCCAGTTAGTCCTGTGTGAGCTGAGGTGACATCTGCCCGGCACATTGGATGAGGCCACTGCAGAGCAGGAGTACGGGCTTTGGGGTCCCAGCCACACCGACTGCCCCCACGTGCCTCCCTCTTGGTTTTCCCTGGTCCGCAGTTGCTCTAATACAAACCAGATACAATTTCCACCCACGGTGTCATTGTGTCTGCTCCATGCAGAACTAATGCAGCAGCTCCCAAGGACTGCAATATCAGGCTCTGCTTTAATAAAGAAAATGGCTCAGCCAACTCTTTGCTCCCTCCACACCTCCCTCTCTCATGCAACGTTATTTGTTCACTGCTATAAATGAGGACAAGCCACATGAAGAACCTACCACCTTCCTATGGCCCTGTTTGGATGGATGAACGTTTTCCAACATGAACAGCTAATCCAGGGGCAGATACACCACCTCAGGCTGGAGGAGAAGGGTGGCCACAGTCATCCCTTGTGCCCAGACAGGGAACTCCCTGGGGGCAACGCTCATGGAGAGCATCCCTCAAGCCCAGGCTCTGCCAACAGTGGTTTCTCTCCCCACTTTGCATCTCTGTCATGGCTACACAGGCAAAGACCCAAAGATGTTGGGTCTTGGCTCTTTCTATTTTTGTGCTCTCAGCAACTCTGTGCCGGCTAGGCACTACCAGTAGGGCAGTTTTCTTTCAAGGCAGCACCATGGCAGCCCCCAGCATCACAGAAGAGCTCCACAGATGACACCCTGGCTCAGTGCAGATGGATGTGGGTGGGAGCAATGACAATCAAAGCTGAAGTAGAAACATAGGAAGTCTGAAAAAAACATTCCAGACTGCCACAGCTTGCTTTCAAGAGTGTAAATACATGTTAAAGCATCATTGGATTTGCCAGGAGGTACAAAGACCTCGAGGATCCTGGCCTAAAAACCCACAGTGGTAGAGACACTGTTGAGCTCTCAAGCATGTTCACTGGGAGCTGGTAACAAAGTCAGGAAGACTCATAAGGTTTCATCTGATTTTAGCATCTACCCATCCCAGCCACCTGTGGGACTGGATTGGTTTTTACATCTCACACCCCACAGGGTGCTGTTTTGCCATACCTAATGGCTGCCTGAGTGCTGGCCTGGATGTGCCTACTGCTGTCACAGCCATGGCATCCTTTTGCTACACAGTCACGTGCCAGGACATGGCAGCATGGCCCAGCAGGGATGACTCCTTTCTTCCCTCTCTGGCTTCTCCTTCCTGGCTTGTGACTATAGCTGTTGGCACAGGGGGAGAAGGTTGTCACCAGTGTGCTGTTGCCTTCTGGATTTGGGACTAGCTTGCAGGAGTCTCATGGGACCTGGAGCTCCCAGCAGAAGGGCACCTTTCCAGTCACAGGCTCATAAGCAAACTTGCCCACCAGAAAATAAAATTTCAAAAACAAACAAACAAACCCAAAACCCACCTTAAAAAACTCAGTAACCGAATGAATCAGCCCAACAGAGACAAAATCAGATCATTACGCGAGGCCCTCTCCCCAGATGATGAAATTGCAGACAGAAATGATGAGAAAATTCTCCGTTCTGCTCACCTGCTTGCACAGGAGTAAGTAACCTCTGTAACTATTAGATACCCACACTGATGAAATTAGTCAAGCAGATAGTCCAACTATTCAGGAAAAGCTACCATTAAGCAAGAAGACGACTGTTCCCATATATAATTTCTACCAGCCTGAAAGGAGTTATGCACAAGCACCTTTCAAACATGGAGATTAGATCTACTTAAACTAATGAGCCATAAGCCAATGGTTGGCTAAGTGGACACTAACTCAAGAACTCAATTAAGATTAAGTAAATAAAAAGAATTATGCATAGCCAAATATGTTCCAGTAGCTCTACAGAATAGAGAGCTGAGACCTACAAGAGCCTCAATGCTGCTACTACCTTTCTCTACGACATGATTCTACTTTAATGCTTGCGATTTCTCCTTCTACAAACTTATTCAAGATGCTCAGTTACAAAAGCATTAGATGAGTGGGAGGAAAAGAAAAGCTTTTGCCTAACGAAACTTTGCACCAATACTGAACTCAAATCCAAGTTTCGTTCCCAAACCTAACATGGACTTAAATGCAAGACCTATGAGTGCCAGGAGGTCACTGTCCAACACTGCACAACTTTTTCACTGATGCTGAGCCTATTCCAGCACTGGAGTAGAAACAGGAGTTACCATGAGAGGACTGCTCCATACATACAGTCCCACTGATCCCCCAAACTAATGCTGGAAAATGCATCCAGGATCCATCTCTCCATCATTAAGTAAAACCAAACAATTTCTAATTATTAAAAATGGTCAATACCAACTTTTCCAATGACATTTTAAAATTTGTAATAAGTAAGTATCTAGACAAATTTATGACCTTATGACAGCAGTTAAAATTAACTCTGAGCAAGTACTTTGGGTTGAAGAATGATTTTCCTGTCTCCAGAAATGAAAATTGCTGTATTATAATAATGGTACATAAGCCTCAAAAACAAATTAGTACTTTTTTGGGTAGCTGCTGTGGTCGTGTGTACAGCCACTAACGTGCTGGTCAGCTGAGTTGAAGTGATTATCTGTGAGAGAAGCAGTGAACACTTATATCAGCAAGCATGTATAGCGAGCAGATGCAAAAACATCTGCAGTCTGTTTTTCCCCCTTTCTTTTGACAACACACAAGCTATACATTTGCGTATGTAGATGTATGCATACACTAGAGGACAAGCACACACTCAATACTCACCCTTCACTTTGTAAAGTGCTGGGTATTGTATATAAAACTTTGAATTAACAAAAACCCAGAAAATATCGGTTAAAATCTTCTACATATTATTTTATCAAACATGCCAGACCCCTTCATGGTTTCAGATGTGGGTGTGGAAATCTGCAAATGACTCACCGTCGCTGGCCTGGAAGCCCAGGCACGCAGGGGTGGACCACGCAGGGAGGAGCAGGAGGTCCTTCCCCGTGCAAGGCAACCTTCCACAGCTGCTGCTCGCACCCGAGAAAGGCCAGTGCCAAAAGCATCTGCCTCCTGCTGAACTGAATCAGACACTGGTGTTCCAGAATCAAGTATTGTTATCTGGGTTTGAGGCAACGTCTGAACTGAACAAGGCAGGTAAAAATTAAGAGAATGGAGGGAGAAAGTGAACTAAGTATATGGTGAGGCCGTCAGTCTAAATCAAGTATCACTGGCAGGGTGGCTTGTGGCTTGCAGGATGAGGCAAGAAGCCGGAGCAGAGAGGGAGATGTGCTCCTTTTAAGCAACTTAATTTGCTGTCAATATCAAGTAACCAGTGAGACGTATTTTCAGATGCGGGCTGTCATGAACACCCCAACTTCACATTTCCTAAAGCACCTCCACCCAGAGGCTTCAGACAGCCTTGCAGGGCTGACCATTCTCCTCGAGGATCCTGGAGGAGTTTCATAGCAGGTATAAAATTAGTCACCACTCCGTGTGGCCAATGATCATTTATTTTCGGCAATAGTGTGGTATCTCACAAGCATTACTTATTTCTATAGCCTACATAGGCAAACTGAGGCACAGAGTGAGGTGGGCTCTGGTCCAAGGTCACACAGATGGTATGACATAATTCTGAGACCACTTTTACTTATTGAAGCCACTTTTGACTTACTGAAGCCCCTGACTTGATGTAATAAGTAGCTGGGGGCACACGAAAGGGCTGCCTATCTGCTTGGCTTGTGCCCTGCTGAGGAGACTCATCCCATGACACTAAGTGGGATTCAAGCATGAGCCACCACTGTCCTACATCACCTTCCCTTCATGCCTCCTCCCCTGGAAAAGAGGGGGCGGGGGGGGGGGGGGAGGGGAAGGCATCTTAACGATGCCCAGGGGGTGCCAATAAGTTTAACTACAGAGAGTAATTTTTGTTAATGGCATTCTGGCTGATGCAGTTTGAATAAGGAGGATGAGAGAATCTTTCACTGTGTTTTTCTAAAGCAAATATTTGGCGCTTTCATCTTCCAGTGCTTTAACATGCAATCTGTCACCAAAGAAACCCGTTTACGTGGGAGTTCATGGAAAATATATCATGTTTCAGATGGCAATCGAAGAAGGGGGGTATCTATTGTACTGCGCAGAAATGTAATTCATGGAAACTGGGTTGCAAACCACACAACTAGGTTTTATCCCATCTGCAGGCATGACAAGGCCATAGCTTAACACTAATGCTTCCCCCTTTCCTTGCCACCACCATCTTCCTGCCCATTCTATCAGCCGGGGTACAGGGTCATAAAAGAGTCTCCATCATCACCTGTCCAACGGTCCTCAGCAATTTCCACCCATTTCATAAAAAACTCCGATTCCTCAGTGTATTCCATAGGTCCCCAGGGTGCCAGCCCCACACTGTCATCTACCTGGAGCATCTCACGCACCTGTCAGCAATTCACACCACCAGTAACAAAACCAGACAAAGAATTCTACAACCAAGCACGCTTCTCCAGGGTTTTGTTTTTCCTGGCTAGGAACACCAAGAATATCATGCACATATTTGAGCTGCTCCACCTAGTCATTATGCCGAGAGAAAAGGACAGCCACACTTCTGGTATGTGGAGCCACACAACCAGTACAAACATAAGCTCTTCTTGGCTGAGCTGTCTGGAGATCGCCATGATTTGCAACTGACCCATCTCCCGCCAACTTGTTTCTTGACCACCCTGGTTGTGGCTCCCATTCTCTGTCTGCTTTTGGCATAGCGACCGCATAGGCTGTTTTGTGGGTTTTTTTTTCCCCAGACACCCCCCCCTCCTTTGTGCTTGGCCAAACTCCTGTCTTCCTCTGCCCATTACTGTGAAGCATCAACAGGAGCAAGCGGGAAGAGGTCACTGAGCACTTGGCTGCTGCAATGCCCGGTCGCTGCTGTGCAGAGGCCACATGCAAACACCTCCAGCGTGGAGCGGGGTAGCGTAACGGCAGCGTTAGGGACAGAAGAGGGCTGACTGCACTTTGGCCCTTGCTGATCTACTAATGTAGCATGGAAAATCGCTGGAGTCATTCTTGTAGTGACACACAAACAAAACCGAGGGATTTATTATTTTCCCCCTTGCCTTTACCACCCGGTTAAAAAAAGCCAAAAAATCCTCCTCCCACAAGGCCAAGAGTTTTCTTCACAAAATTCACACAGTGCCCTACTTGCAGCTGACTAATTTCTTTTGTAGTGGATTTAACACTTGACTAAAGCTAGCTCTAAGAGCGGACCTGCAATGGACTGTTACGCAGAATTTGGTGGTTGTATGACTAAGAATAATCTATAGGGGTCTTCTACTTGCATTTTCAGATAATGAAGGATGTTTTTGCACCTCAGCAGCATAGGGACCGACCATTTCTATTACTGCCAAGTACAAGGTTAAGTGACGCACCCAAAGTCAAAAAGGGCAACAACCTCCTTGATTTGCAGTCTGCTGTTTTAATACTCAAGATGATCCTTTCCAAGCTGCAACATTTCCATTTCCAGATGGAAAACTGCTTCTCTCTTACAACACAAAAATCAGAAACAACACAAAATCAGCTGCTGATATTTTCTTTATTCTCTGCCTCTGCTCTTCCTCCCTTTCCTTGGCTTATACACTGGGATCAATTACCTAAATTTCTTGCTCAGCTGAAGTGGCAGGTCTCCAATCATTACAAAGACAGGAATTAGATTACAGAGGAATTTACCTGCTGGAGACTGCCATTACCTTCCCGAGCAGAGCCGACAGCAGAAGTGGTGTACCACACTCACTCAAGCCTGTCCAGCCCGTGCCAGCAATGCAGTGCTGCTCGGCCACTCTGCTCTGGTGACGAGACACCCACTGGGTTTTCATCTCCTGCCACGGTCACCTAAATCCCTCCTCTCCCTAATCCAAGCTAAACCATAAGACTTAAAAAGCTCTGAAGCCCATTTAGTTTGCATGGAACAGCTCTGGGAAGGGGATTAGTTTTCTCTCATCAGGGATATTTATATCTGCTTAGAAGAAAATATGAAAAAAATGAAGGAGCACAAGCAGAAGACCAACAAGCCAAGCATGTGACATGCGGGCAGCTGGGAGTGCTGGACAACAGCAGGTCTGCACTGGGTCCACTCCACCCGTTTCTCCAGGAGGGGCAGCGGGGAGGACATCACCCTCATGCTGTTTTAGAATGGGGAAGGAGGAAGAAGAGTCATGTCTTTAAATCCTCTTCCTCCCTTACATCCAGGGCTCCCATTCGCTGCCCTAGGCAGCAACAGGTCCTTACGAACCTTACACTTTCTCAACCAAAAAGAGTTGGGCAAGGGAGAAAAGTTGGTTTATTGCTATCATTTAACATCTTTCTGTCTCCAGGGTGGTCCTGGGGTTTTCACATCTTTCTGTCTCCAGGGAGGCCCTGGGGTTTTCACAAGCCCTTGGGACACGTCACCGTCTGAGTGCAGCAGCTCGTGCCATGCACCCGTGTGCCGGCCGGGGACGCCCACTCCAACACCGCACCTGGGGGCTGGACTGGGCTCCGGGCTCGTACTGCACCGTCCGGTCTGGCTGCACTGCCGCTCGCTGTCATCACTGCTGGCTTTCTTATCTTTTTCGAAGCTGGAAATACACCTTCAAAAAGAGTCACTTCCACAAATGGTGCCGTGTTCGCTGGGATGAAGGGAAACATGACATCCACTCTCCTTCTCCCAGTGAGGAAAGGCCAGCGACCAATTTACCTCCATCTTCAAGCCGTGTTTATCCTTCCCTGGCCGCAAGTACCCAACAGCTTTTTCCTGCCTGCTGTGAAAAGCAGGTTTCTCACCTGTCACTTCAGCTTGTTGTAAGCACAAGCCTGATCTGAAAACCACCAGCAGTGATGACACGCTCAAATGAACGTCTACTGATTGAAGGCCCTTGTGATCACCCTTGACCCCAATCCTGTAGATCATGTTAAATCCAACATTATCTCCCTGCCAACTTTGTTTTCCTAAGAGGTGAAAGACTGATGCTGGAGCCTGGACCTGCGGGGCTGAGTGAAGAGCCTGTCAGGCAGAAGGTGGCTGGAGATTGGGAAGCGGGATGAAGAGGCTGAGATGCCACTGACACACTCTCTCATCCCTCCCCTCTCTCCTCTTTAGAAGAATTTTTCTAGGGGTTAAAATTAAAGACAGTAAAAGAATAAATCAAACTTGGACTTTGCAAATGGAAAAATAAATCTATACTAAAAAAATAAATCTACTCTTCCAAAAATGAGTTTTTAAATAGGCCTTGGGTAGAAATTACAACAGGCCTCAAAGGTATAGGAAACCTCTATAGAAGAGACACAACAATGGGATAAAGGCGGGAAAGAAAAAAACTTAGACTCATATGCTGCTTTCTAACCCAATGGAAACGCAGAGCCTTACTAGGTTATTTGCCTGCAAAGATTCACAAATTTATAAAAGGTCCTCTTGAAATGCGTAAACCACAGTCTAACACAGAAAAACAAGCTGCTGAAGTGCTGTGTAGAAGTGAGGTCATAGTTATATTATTGGACCTGAGAAATGGAAAAGTCATTGTATGACTAAAGGATTAGGACTAGGCCCAGTAAGTGCTGAACTTTGTATCCTGGCTCATAAAGAACCATCTCAATCAGGAAAGCCACACAGCTGAGGAGATGGATTACAGTTTTAACCTGTTCAGCAACAGAACTAGTAATAACGAGGTGACAGGACAGAACTGCCATCACACAAAAATTCACTTGCCAGAAATGATGGGCTGTATCTAAAAACTATTTTGTGATTTTAAAGAATCACACATTTTATCAGGTTTATGAGATTTCATTATATGAATTTAAGAGACTTGGATTGGATCTGTTAACTCCATATAGGTCATGTTTTCTATAAAATCTCTCGCATGTCAGCAATGTGTTCTGGCTTAGCTATGTCTGGCGAGATTTCACATACTACACTTATTAAAAAGTGTGCCCCCCCCAGCAGTTTATAGAACACGCAGTGGAAAATCCGGGAGCGGTATCATTCCATAAACACATTTAACACTCATACACATTATACAAATATACACATATAGACGCATACATACACAATGAGGAGGATAATTAGGCGATAAATTGTGGAAACATGATAAATTGCATTTATCTGGCACCTTTGATTGCTTCATCTGTTCTCTCCTCACTAATCCATCTCTGCAGAGACTGGTTTCGAAGATTAAAAATCCCCGAGAAGTTTAGAAAACAGCCATATTTTTTTTTTAATTAGCCTTGAAAGATTCACTTGCTTACCACTATAACTTTGCACATTTTTTTCATCCAAGAGTAATCTTGATCCAACATGCAGAATGAGGAATATTCACTACTGTCTTAGACTGGAAAAAACCCCATGTAATACAGATAGGAATTTTATACCCTATGGTGTAGGGAATCTTCCTTTTTCCAGTCATACCTTGCACATAACCCACAATCATTACATCGAGAGAGACTTTATTCAGTGTTTAACTTGGTAAACGAGATAGCACTGAAAAGATCTTAACATTTTAGTGGGCTCAAAATATAAGCAGCAGGACAACAAGAACATTCAGGATATGTCCAAAAGGGGGTGTACATCAAACTGCCCTCCTCTGAACTAATCCCAATGAGATACGTTTGTTATCAGAAATAACCTGCTCTTGGGCAATTATAGGTGCACTGTTTTGCCTCCTGTCTCAGGACACACCCTGTTATTGTCATTATTAAACCATGTTTAATGACCTAAACACAATTACTTAGGGTGACTTGCCTTTAAATCTGTATCGATAACTAAACAAAAGGAAGTGAATGTTCCATTTTCTACTGTATTTACTTACTTGGCAGTATTTGCACAACTGATTTACCAACCTTAATGCTATGTGCAGAGATGTATTTACCATCTGATTGGGAAGGAGCAGGGAAATGTGAAGGCTGGGAGGGAGCAGAAGGGGCACACCCTCTTCACGCAGCAGTGGCCACGCTGCTTGGCAGGAGCAGACCCATTCGGACAGGCTTCAATTCCTGCCAGACCATCAGTCTATTTTTATAAAAGCCAAGTTTGTTTACCAGCCATGGTCATGAAGTCACCACCTCCTGAAAGCTTTTCAGAAGACGAAATGAGCTTCATCCTCGTTCCTGTTAGAACAGTCTCACTCTCATAAACAGCTACAGGTGGGCCAGGTCCAAGCCCCAGAGAAATTACTGTACCCACCATCCCAGTGGGTTCACCCCTTGCTAAAGCCAGCAGTGGGTCTGAGCATGTCAGCTCCAAGCCACCAATCTTCTCCCTAAGTGAAAGCTTGCACTTTTAAAAGCATAACCATGAGCACGGGGTGTTGGGCCAGATGACCTCCAGAGGTTTCTTCCAAAAGAAATTATTCTGTGACGCACAGAATGATCTCCACTGTCACATTACACAAGAACACCTCCCACCCAAATCCTACATGTAATGTTCTTCCACAGATTTTCATTGAGGGCTAAATCTATTCACAGTGACACATACAGAATGGAGACAGAGGAAGGCACATTATAATCTTGATTCAGCATAGGAGGTTCAGTTGATTAACAGTGGGAAAGTCCATGATCATCTTCCAATGTTAGGATTAAAACGGAGGGACACTCCGGAAACTATCGAGGAGGGTGTTACATGTTGTCCCACTATTTTCTATATTCCTATTCTTTGGGTTCCTGATATAGGAACACCTTTCACTAACAGCAAGTTTTCCAAAATCTTAGGTAGGCAAATAATCCAGTCTGGCCTGAAATCCTCCAGAGATTTCTGAACTGTATGAACTCTGCAGCATTGAAATCAAAGTCAGAATATTAAAAAAGGTACCAGGTTGAAAAGTACATCTGTGGCATAGCTAGATTCGAGCCATGTTTTATCAACATCAGTCCATCAAAATGACAAGACATTCCCTACTTTCATGCTGTAAGAAGGACTACATTTTGGAACAGCATCGCTAGGAGTCAAATCTCAATTAGGAATGAAATAAAATAATAATTGGATTCATTTTTTTAGTATTAATAGGATTGAACAATTAGGCAAGAAAAAAGATCTCAAAAATCTGAAACAGGATCTCAAGCAACAACTCCTTCGAGCAATGGAAAGTTAGGGAATTTCATCACCAGCTCATGGGATGATGAGGCAAAAAGAACACAGCTACTTCAGTAAATTTAGGATGCTGCCTGAACTCTTTAAACTTGTCAAAACCCACAAAGAATACCTCTGCTAGGTAAGAGAGGATATTCTGGGTTAACAGCTTCACTTCACTTCCACACCCAAACTTTTTTTTTTTTTTCCCCCCAAAAAAATTTTGGAGAATTGCTTGCACACACCTAAAGCAGGAAACATCCATTCATTGTTCCTCAGGAATACACGTGAACTCCAAAGGGCAAGAGATAAGGGCTAAACAAAAGTAAATCATTTCACAACAAAAGAAAGCATTAATAAATCCAGCTCACGAACGTCTTCAAGCTTCATTAGAAAACAGAGAGTTAAGGTCAACAAAATACAGGAAGATATTAAGTCAAGATAAATAAACGAGTAGCCCCCTTTTTTCCTTCAAGCTCAGAAGAAAGGGGCATAGAGCCAACCAGCACGCATTCTTCAACAAAAAGCTTCAGTTACCACTTCTCAGGGGGTCAGTTTTACTGTGGCTTAATATAATAGTCAGTGAGAAGCATAAACAAATTAGGACTGTGAACTTGAAGGGGAACATGACCATTGCCTTAGTATTGACCATCACAAGGTCAACATTTACATTCTCAAACAGCTAGCAGGACTACAGCATCACAGAATAGCAGAGGCTAGAGGGACCTCTGATCTAGTCCAACTGCCCTGCTCAGAGCAGGTTCAGCTACAGCAGGTTGCTCAGAGCTGTGTCCAGTCAGGTTTTGGTATCCCCAAGGATGGAGATGGCACAATCTCTCTGGGCAAGCTGTTTCACTGTTTGATCACACTTACAGTAAAAAAACCTGCTGCTCCTTACACTGAAACAGAATTTCCTGTATTCCAGCCTATGCCCGTTGTCTCCTGCCCTGATGCCAGGCATTGCTAAAAAAAGCCCAGCTCCATCTTCTTTACTGCCCTCATCAGGTATTTATATACATTAATAAGAATCCTCTAGGTCCTCTCTGCTCCAGGCTGAACAG
>VZTL01016575.1:4152-14916 GCA_013400535.1 Scopus umbretta
GCCATGGAGTGCATGGAGCCCCCCAATAATACCGAATGGGCACAGGGTGCAGGCTGGACCCCGGGGTGCACAGAGCAGCACAAAGGTGCAGGGACCCTCCCAGGGCACAGCGTGGCCCTGGGGTGCAGCAGCCCCCCCAATGCATGCAGTGGCCATGGGGCACACGGAGCAGCTCTGGGGTGCAGGGATGGGCTTTGGGTTACACGGACCCCTGCAGTGCATGGAGCAGCCGCGGGGTGCACAGATGGGTTGTGGGATGCGCAGACCCCTCAATTCCCCCAAAGCACGGATGGTCCGGAGCGCAAGGAAGGACCCTGGGGTGCGTGGATGGGCCCCGCTGAGCCTCCTCCTCCTTGGCTTTGGACTGTGCTCCTTTAACCTGGAGAGAAGGGAGAAAACTGCTTTTCCCTTCTGGTCTCTGCGCTCGCCCAGCTCACACCTCCCAGGCAGCGGCTCCGTGCCTTGCCCGACTCCGCACAGTGCACCCTGAGTTTGAGGTAACGTCTTGCACCTCTAAACTGTCACCGAGTGCTCTCCTGTGAGCTGGGCTGCGGTGGGGGTTCAGGCTAGCGCCCTGTCCTGCTCCTTTCTCCAAGTCTGAGGTGTTCCGCTGCTCCACCCTATTTCTGAGCACCCAAGCAAGGAACAGCAGTCCCTAACCAGGGGGTCGTGTCCTGCCCTCTGCAGGGAGGGAAACACAGCAAAGGGCTTTAATCAACCCCTTGAAGGTCAAATAGGACTGGAGCTGCTTGAGGTTTGGCACAGCCTGGTCGTGAACGCTTGGAAGATCAACGGTTAAAGTTACGTAGTGGTTTATCGAAATGTTTGCTGTGCAAGCCCTTTTGCAACAGCAGTGATGAAACAGAGGTAGAGTTGCTGCCAAGGAGGTAGATATTAGCAGTCAGAGCAGGGGAGAAAAATTCCCTTTTCCTTCCCGCTCCCCCCTCACTGGGTTGGCGTCTTAAGATTCAGTTGCTGATGGCTTCCCTGATGTCCCGTAAACGTTTCACTGGTTTTGCAGTCTCTCCTTCCTCTGGGCAGTCTGCACCAGCCTGCAGAGAGCACAGCCACTTGCTGTCTGAGACCTCTCTGCTGGGCCAGTGCTCTGTAAAGCAGTCTGTGGGGTGGGGGAGCCTGGAGGATGGATCAGCAGTTGCATTAAAAAACCCTTTTCTTACCCAAAGCAAGCCCCAAAGTTAGGCATTGAGGGTTTGCGGGAGGAATGACTTTGTGTTGCAACGTGTGGAGCCGAGGCACCACCGCTGCTGCAGGTTGTCACGAGCTGGGTGCGCCTTTGATTGGGGCTAAAACGTGGCTCTTGATTTTGCGCTTTTCCTGGTGAAATAGCAGGCCTTTGTGCTGTTTTATGGTTAAGCAAACTTAGGGTGATGTTTCTGGTCATGTCCCAGGCGATTAAAGTTCAGAGCTTGGCTAGGGAGGCTGATGAAGTAAAATATGCAGTGGCCAGGGTAATATTGCAATGCTTGCCGCGCAAGGTGGCTTGAAGCAATGGTGCAGAAGCAAGTTAGAGTCACCTCCCAGGAGTTAGATGGTCTCAGCTGTCAGAGAAAACCCTTCTCCCCTTCAGCTTGTGCTGGGAGGGCGCAGCTGCTGTTTGTAACCGATAGTTTTGTGTTTGGCCATTAGAGCTATCGCCGTTAACAGCAGGAGTAACCTAATCTGCGAAAGCAAAGCTGCAGACTCCCTCCCTTGCACGGCAGGGATGTGTGGGAGACGCCACTGACTTCAGGGTTCCGTTACGCTGGACAAACCTCTTCTGCTTAACTGTGCCGTAAATGTGTCCCACCGGGGGCTTGGTACCGGTACTAAATCAGGCTTGGCATTCTCCTTCACACCCATCCCTACCTGTCCCAGCACGGCAGCTCCTCAAGCAGCCTACAGCAGATGTGAACCTGGGGGTGGGTGGGGGGATTAGGAGAGGAGAACTTTTTATGTATTTATTTTAATTAAAGCCAGATCGGTGTGTTTACCCACAGTACTTGTCCCCGGGCAGCTGTAGGAGCAGAGTTCCCCCAAACCGGAGCGGACCCCGAGATGACCGACCTCAGAAGCCGCGGGCCGTGCTGCCATGTCGGCTCGGCGGAGCGGGGCTGGCAAACGGCTTGGGGCTTTAGAGCCCTAAGCTGCTTGGGGAGAGCTGGCTTTGCGTTTATACAACACCTCGGAAGGCAGGCCCTGTTAGCGTCTCCATTAGAAATGAACAGACGGGCAAGAGCAGTAGGTCCTGCTGCCCCAGAGGGCTGAGGATTAATAAGAGGAACCTTTGGACTTTGCACTGTATTTATCTCCTGCTCTTTGCCCGTGTAAACCGTAGTCTTGGGCGCTTACGCTGGACGGGGCAGCTCGTGTGGTGCTGCTGATAGCCGCTCGATGTGCGTTGCCGTGTCAGCATCTGTAATGTTGGGCAGCATCTCTAGGGTTAGCTGAGCAAATGCTGTGGTCGCTGCTGACTGCGCTCGTGGAGTCCATACCTGGGTCCTCAGCTGTGCTGTGGCTCATTGCCTTGGTTTTGTTTGCTGGGGTTTTGGTAAACAAGCTGAAATGTCTTTTTTTTTTTTTCTTTTTTCAATGGGGTGCTGCTCCTCGGTGCTGTGAGCTGGACCTGCCCCTTGCACACTGACCTTGTGCTCTGCTTCTCACCAACGTTTGCCCTGCCCCTGTTTTTAAAAGTGGATGTTTTTGGGGTGGTTTTGCCCCTGGTTTGGCTGGGGTTGGAGCTGAGGAGGGAGAGTTGGGAGCTGCCATAAGGCAGGGGTTATGGCGGCACCAATTTAGACCGGCTTAAACCGTTGTTCTGGGAAACCCGCTTAGCCCAAGGTCTTGCCACCACCTAAGGGAGGGTGTTTCACCCCTCATCACTGCCTCCACTTTTATCACCGGCTCTGGGCTGGGACCCTTGTGAGCTCTTCCCACCTCCTTACAGTGGAGTGGCTGATGCTGAGGCTTTCCCCATCCCTTTAGGCCATCCAGCTGCTCCAAGAAGCTGTCCCACCTTATAGAAATGAGGGCAAAGAGAAGAAACTTCCTCTTCCCAGGTTGAACCAAGTCTCTTGGGAACACCGGTACTACCCGTGTCCTGCCAGCCTCCGCGCAGCTTTGCTCGCCCCTTCCTTGGCTGGCTGCGCTTGGCTCTGCCTGCCGGGCAGATGAAACCGAAAAACCTCGGGAGCTATTGGGTTTCTGCTGGCAACGCTGCAGGCGTGCAGCTGAGGTCTGTTGCTTTCCCCATCTTTTGCAGAGTCACAGTGATTAGTGAGGGCTGGGATATAAGCCGAGTCTCTGGTTGCGTGCTGGGTTTGGAGAACTTTGGGTTTTTTTAAGCTTTTAACCTGCAGGAGCAAGGGGAATGTGTCCTGCCCTGAGCTTCACCTTTCCAGGCAAGCTTGCGTGCCAGTAAGATTTTTAGCTGGTTGAAATGCCGCAGGTGTGGCTCTTTCCACAGCTGCTGAACTCTGCATCTGCTGCACATAGAGAAAGAGCTCCAGAGCTGTCTAATGTCCAAGAGATAATGCACAACAGTTCTGTGCCTTCATCTCTGGCTGGCTTGAAGTCTTTCTCATCTGAAGTCTCTGTAGAGATATTGGGCCTCCTTAAGTCAATTTAAGCTTTGGATCCCATCCAAGGAAGGGGAAGTGCATTGAAAATTGGAAAGTGTGCAAGGGGCTGTAGGTAACTCTCAGTGGGGGGGGAGATTCAGCTGATAATAAACAGAAATTTACATCGCAGAGCATCCTTTTGCGGAGGTAACAGAGTTGCCCCCGTCCACCCTCAGCCTGCAGCACCTTTTAGCAGCCTCTCTGTATTACTGACGAGAGTAGTGATCCTTCTTAAACCAGACTATAAGCAGAGAAGGGCCAGGGCTGAGCTGTGGTTGTGATCCTCTTCAGCATACACTGCCAGGCTCACCCATCTTTCAGGCGTGTTGCTGGACTCTCATATAGGCAGTTCTGTACTCTGTTTCGGAGAGCGGTTTTCATTACACGCTAGGAACGGCTGCTGCGCCCTTTGCTTTGGCCGCTGGTGCATCCGTACTGTTTACTAACAATACCGTTGGCAGCAAACCCATGCTTTTACTGTGCGGCTTCCTTGGGAGATGTTATCTTGAGGTTCTTTCACCTTCTTCCTTTGTGGTATTGTCTGAAACTCCCAGCTTTCCGGCTGGCGAGGGTGCATGGAGTGCTAGCAACCAGCAGTGAGTGTGCATTGAACACCCTGGGAGTCGGACCGTGGTGTTATTTAGCAAGCACATGTCCTTTAAGGGGAGGACAAGTTGCTAAAAATCCCATAGCCGCAGACAGTGGTCGTGCCCTCGCTGGTGTGGTGTGTTCCCTTCCTTGCCTGCCACCTGCTAAGACATCGTGTGTCAGCATGCAGCTCTAGGCAGGGTTCCTACTGCATGTGCTTATAATGTCGAGACTGCCGGGAGGAGTGGACAGCCCTTGTGCTGAGCCCCCAGTAACAGCTCTCCTCTGTCTCTCTTTGATTTGCAGAACAATCAAGTTCTTGGGATCGGAAGCGGTTCTACGATTGTCCACGCAGTGCATCGATTAGGTAGGATGCTCCCCTTCGTGTCCCTCCCACCACAGAAGTCCCCTTGTCCAGCTGTCCCAACTACTTGAAAAAAATGCTAAGTCATCTGGATGCTGACTTAGAGCTGATGTGTTGGGTCTCTTCACCAACTGCTGTGTCCTCCTTGAAGGTGAAGGTTAAAACTGGCTCTTGTGCTCCAAATTTATTGCACAGAGAGTCCTGAGGGGGTAATGATTTGCCACCTGTTCTCCCCATACAGCCAGGCAGAGCGCTTTACTGGCACCCACCACAGACTGGAGCTAAACCCCTCCGTTTCCTTCCAGCTCTGCCCTGTCCTAACTTGCTTTGTGGCTTCGAGCTGTGCAGCTGCTCTGCTTCCTTTAACCGTTTGTATACGGCTGACGCTGCTTGCTCACATCCATGTTATTCATATTTAGGGTCCTGCTGAGGCGTAATGAAAATGAGGAACGACATGTTGCTGCTTTTTTTTTTTTTTTTAATACCCTACAGCTAGGTTTATCTGCTTGCCCCAGGTGCAAGTTTGCTCAAGGTGCGATTCAGAAGATTTCAGCAAAACAGTCCAGTGAGGCAAATGCATTTTTGCCAAGTGAATGTGAGGGTAATTACCCTCACGCCTCGTTACAGAGGGCGCAGGGTTTAAAGTTTCCTTCCGCAGGGCGCGCTCAGCCCTCGGGCAGGTCTGCTTGTGGAGGTGCTGTACCTGCTTCGCTGCCCTTGGATGCAAAACAGAGCAGCCGTGCCTGACGGGTCTGGAGTGCAGCATCAGCTCTGTTGTTCGTGGGGGGCTTGCTCCGACACAGAGGGGGACTCTCGTTTGGAAGCAGGGTTCAGTGTGTCCCTCCTGGGTGGCTCTGCGTGGCTGCGGAGTCCCCTTGTGACCCCCAGCTCCCTCGGGCAGGGCCGTCCCCAGCCCACCGTGGGCGAGTGGGGCCGGGGTGAGAGCACAGCACGGTGCTTGGCTTTGCAGGGAAACAGCAGAGAGGGTGCTGTGCCTGCCCCTCAGCACCCGCCTCACCCCACGCTGTGTGTGTAATGCACTTAAATTGTCTGGGAGCTGTGGTTCACCTTTCTGGGTTTGGCTCAGTATTGCAGCCTTTCCTGACCGTAACACAGAATTGGTCTCTAAATAAATGGGTGTAGTATTGAAAGTGGAGTGCCTGTTCCAGGCTGAAAATTCTGACTTTCCACGTCTGCTGTATGCATTAGCACTGGGATGTGGGTTGTAACAACTCACGACCTCATGTATTGCATCTTCAATCCTTCCAGCAGCAGCGTTACCTTGAAGCATGTAGCCCCTGTGTTTGCTCTGGTGCAAGAGCTGTTGCTGACTCTTCGGCTGTTGGCTTATGCCTAAGTATTGTAATTACTAAAATAACATTTTGTCCGTAATGATATCTTAGTAATAGATTTTAGTCATTTGAGGTTAACCTGGGGGAGGAAATATTTCCTTCCATTTAATGGAATACTATATTTTATTAGTCCTTTCCCTGCCATATATTTAAAATGTTCTATAATAAATGAATGTGATGTCCCCAAGGCAACAAGCCAGGAAACCTTTCAGACAGCTGCTGAAGCTTTCTGTTTACAAGGAGCAGAGCAAAACCTGTCTAATGGAGTGAGAGAGGGGAGTGGGGCTCATTTCCCAGGTGACAATTTGCTGATGAGGCTCCTCTGCTGCTGGAGACGCAAAGATTAATGGCTGGTGGTGTCTTGGGTTGAGCTGGGGTGGGTGTTTAAACATTTCTGACGGTAGGAACTGAGCCTTAGCCTATGCAGGGCGGCACCTGTTTGCGTTCTGAGCGTGACTGAGTTATTTGCAAGCCGAGCAAGTAATTGCAGTGATTCAAAGGGGCTGCTCTGAACTGAGATTTCTTAAAGTGAAAGTTGGTGTGGTTTTTTTCCTTCTGCAACGAACAAACTGAGGCTTCTCCCTTTTTTCCTACAGCTGAGCGGGTTAAACAGGAGAACCTGACGATTGTCTGCATCCCTACGTCTTTTCAGGTAAGTGCTTTCCTCCTTTGCTTTCTGCTAGGCCAAACGCTCATGCAGGGGATCTTCCCTTTGGCTGCGGGAGGCAACCACGCCGCTCTCCGGACTGGCTTACTGCGGTGTGAGTTAATGGAAAGCACCGGTGAAAGCAGCCATGAAACAGCCTGCAGATGGACCTCGTGGAGCTGGTGGTGATGGGGCTGTGTTACCCTGACCTGAGGTGCAGGGACGCCGGAGTGCTAGGAGGCATGTTTTGAACCCGTGTGGTAATGCTGGTTATGTCCGTGTTGGTGCGTGGCTTGATCTGGATCCTGCTTGCAGAAAAATGCTGTTTAGTGGTGGACTAGACTCATAATGCAAAATCCATTGGAGACACTTAATCTTTATTAAGCCCTGAAAGCTGTAAAAATCACACTGCAAGCAATAATAGCAAACTCGTGTGTTTGCAGGAGGAACTTGAAATGCATCAACTGGCTTATAAGAAATTGCAGAAGAGAAATCAGCGTAATCTTTCCTTTGCTGCACAGCTTTTACAGGGATTGATTCATAGCAAGCTAGCTGTTGAGGGGTTTGCAGGGAGAAGGAGAATGTGGCTTGGTGGTGAAATGCAGACCTGCTGGGGAAGCTTCTGAGCTGTTTTGGTGCCTTCAGGCAACTGCTTTGGTCTCTCTGCCTCTATTCCCCAACAGACAGAGAAGCAGCTGTCACCTCGTCCCCTTCTGGCAGGGAGAGGTGACATGATGGGGACCACCCGTGGGTTTTTTGAGGCTGGGTGGCAATGCCCTGGTCTCGGAATGGGGCATATGTCCTTCTCACAGTCCCGCTGTGGACCTTGGGATTGTACTTGTGTCACAACTTTTTCACCGTGAGGACAATTAAGCAGTGAGGCAGGCTGTGCAGAGTCCATCCTTTGAGGTTTTCAGGACCTGAGTGGGTAAAGCCCTGAGCAACCTGGTAGCTGACCCTGCTTTGACCTGGAGGTTGGGTAGAGAACAACTCGAATTATCCTAAAATCTTAAAAAAACTTAACATCCTCTTACCCTGCAGATGGTCTTTAAGTGTGAGCGTGGGGCGATGGGACTCTCTCTTCTCCCAGCTGTTGCAAACAACCAGTGGCCAACTGGGGTATAATACAAACTGCTGCACAGGGCAGAAAGGAAAAGCTAGATATTTTTATTTTTTTTTAACCTCTGTCAGTACTTCTGTTGCATATATAGACTGTGGTGAGAGTCTGTCTTCGATCTGTCTAAAATGATCCCTATCCTGAGATACCATGTCCTGTTTGAACCTAGGAAAAGTGCTCTGAGTTTAGTCATTAGGTCTTACAGAAAATATTGATAAAGCTGTTGTAGTGAACATGGGCTGGAGCCTGTCCTGCCTTGAAGCATTGGGATGTAACACTATGTAATGTAATGTTCATGTAACACTACAGAGTTTCTTACCTGTAAAACAAAAAGATTGCTCTTAAAGGGAAGAGATAGATCATACACCCGGAGGAGTCAAAATCCCCCAGACACGGGGCTGCCTTGTATCTTTTGCAGTCTCTTAGACCTCAACCAAATCCGAGTGAAGCATTCCCAGGTCAGGAAAACAGCATGTTATTTTCGCTATGTACAGGTGTAAATGGCTGCCTGAGGTCACTGGCAAGGAAGAATTGGTTTCAGTGGGCTTTTATTCTCCTCCCTTCCCTGTTGTCAGGTTGGGTTATTCCATCACCATCAGTAAAGCTAGAGCCGGGGTAAGTATCTGTCCCTTGGCTTTTGTGCGTTGTTTCTTCTTTCCACCTGGATATGTGCCGAGAGCACGGAGCGAGACCGCTCTTGGCAAGTGCTGCGCAGTTACCAACGCTTTTCCCCCAGTTGTGGGAGCTCTGCTTTTGATTCCTGCTGGCCTGCTCCCATCGCCTTGCAAGCAGAGAGCCTGAAGAGAGCCACCTCGTTTTCACACCGCTGACTCCCAGCCTGTTCAGGATCTGGCCTGCATGTGCAGCACAGTGTTTTTCAATGCTTTCAATTCCCAGATCCCTGATACCTCTTTACATGGACACTATGTAATGAATGTAAACCCACTGATTTTTTTTGTTTTACTTTTGGGAGTCCTTAGGGCAATCCTAGTGCACAGATCAAGAGCCCGTAGCCCATGGGTGTTAAAACTGCATGCTATCAAATGCCACGATAAAGGATTCAAATCCTCTCTCATTGCCAGGAGTACCACCTGCTGGTTCTTCTTAATGTTTCTGGGATGCCAACACATGTGACTGATACACTTTGTTACTGGGTAAAATTCAGGGGAATCAGTTGATCCAGGCAATCGCACTGGAGTTTCTTGGGCTAGCTACAGCACGGCAGGACGTTCAGACTCGAGCAGCGTCTGTGCAAGGAGGGAGTCTCACTCAGGTGATGATTTGTAACACAGAAAATTCCACCAATTCAAGGTTCTCTAAGCTTGCACTTCCATTTAAACTGACGGACCAAATGGAGGGTAACTCTGGGTGCTCGGTGTTGTATTGCCACTAGAGGGAAATACACGGCCACATCAGTAAAAGTAGATCAGAGCCACCAACCAGCTGTTTCAGGAGGCTTCCCACAATTTTTCCATGAGTTGTGCTTCTCTTTTTTGCCTTTTTTTTGTTTTTTTGTTCCTTTTCAATATGAAAAATAATTTCATTGTGAGCCCTGCATTGCTATAGTGTAAATATTTCATTTTCTTGCTCCCATTTTTCAGCCAAAGGAAATGAGAGAGGCTGGATGGGTGCGAGGGAGAATGATGTCCAAGATGAAACAACACAGGACTCAAAAATCCCATATCTGCTGTAAAGCTTAGATACAAGTGATTCCCACCAAGCTGACGGGGCCTCCTGCTATTCAGGATGGAGAAACCTGGACCCAGGCGTCCTGTTGCACCATCTGAGCATTTTAGCTCAAATCAGCAGCAGGGTTGTCTCTTGATTAAAATAATATGGTTTGGAAGCATCGTTTTCTCTTTGCCATTCGTTCCTGCTGCTGACTGCAGCCCTTCCACCAGCTAAGGGGGGAGCAGTAGAGCTCTTCCAGGGAGACTCCATCCTCACTGCAGCCAGGGGAACGACACCACAAGCCTGTTTTCCTTTCCTGCCGCCGGTAAATGGTGTTTGCTGTCTTCTTGATGCGCAGGCTCGTCAGCTGATCCTGCAGAACGGCTTAACACTAAGTGACTTGGACCGACATCCAGAGGTAAGTGGAACCACGGAGGTGAGACCTCACCCGACCTTCCTCTAATCTGGTCCTTCATAAAGCATCAGGCTCCTTTGTCCTCCCCTGAGGATGAGAGTTTAGGCGGCCACGCTGCTGAACATGAGCGAGAACTAGCTTAGTTTATTGTTTTTTCCCAAGCTTTAGTCTTGTCTTAGTGCTTGTCCCTTTAGATGGCAAGTAGGCTGCCAAGTCGTGTTTCCTCCAGGTGTTTGGTTCCTCTTCCAGGCTGAGGCTTGCTGGCCTGAGAAGGTGATATGGCGCTGCTGCAGCGTTGTGACCAAGATTTTCCCCAGGAGCCCCCCACCCCTTACCTGACAGCACTGAAGGCTGAAATTATGTGCCTTGAAGGCCAGCAGTTGGTTTTGTTTTTTTCTTTAGCCTGCTTTCATGTGCCTGTGATTTAGCTGGGTGGCTGATCAGATGCTGGTCTTTGGTCAGGCTGGCATCAAGGTGGTCCCAGCTTTAGTGACTTCCCTGGCTGTTGCTTGGGACCTGACATCCTCCCGAGCTGCGCCAAGAGCAGCACCTTGATGCTGCATGGGAGAGTTTTCCACACCCAGTTTCTCCTCTTCCTACAGCTTGATGTTGCTATTGACGGAGCGGATGAAGTGGACTCTGACCTCAACCTTATCAAAGGTGGCGGGTGAGCCTTGCTGTCCATCTGTTTGTGCGCGGCACTGGTGGCGGTGGCCTCTCAGCATCCTTTTTTCTGGCTGTGGATGTCTCCGGGGGTGGGCTGGAGAGGCTGATGGAACCCTGTGCATGGCACCTCTGGTGGGAGATGGCTCCTGACCGAGAGTGTGTGCAAGGGACCAGGGGGATAAAGTGATGGGGCAGGGGAAAGAGTCCTGGTGTGGGGCGACAGCAGCACCAAAACCAGCAAGAACATGGTGGGGGGGGCTGGACTTTAGGACCATCAGGCACACTGAGAAGCAAGCTGTTTGTTTTCTGATTATTTTTAATTCCCCCC
>VZTL01016577.1:0-14694 GCA_013400535.1 Scopus umbretta
CTTCCAATTCTCATCCCCATCCCTCTGGGGCTGGGGAAGGGTGGGTGGGGTTAAACCATGACAGAAGTTTTAGTGGAAATACATTAAAATAATTAAAAGGCCAGAAAAGATGTAAAAGAGTCGAGAAATTAAGTCCCCTTAGCATATCAAAAAGAACATTATGGTTTGGCTTGGATGTACACATACCTAAAAGGTGAAAAGAAATACCATGGCAGATCTACTTGACCAAGTAACCAAAGATATAGCAATGATGTAAGAAAATGGCTGGAAACTGCAAGTCAGCAAAATTAGACTCAAATATATTTGACATTTTTAAAAGAATTTGCTAATATCAAATGAAACTATCAACATACAATAGATTATTTATAGAAAATTTAAATTTCTCTACTCAGTACTGGTAAGGCTACATCTGGAGTATTGTGTCCATCTCTGGGCTCCACAGTACAAGAGAGATATGGACATACTGGAGAGAGTCCAGCAAAGTGCCGCAAAGATGATTAAAGGTGTGGAGCATCTCTCAAATGAGGGAAGACTGAGAGAGCTGGGACTGTTTAACATAGAGAAGAGATGACTCAGGGGTAATTTCATTCAGTGTATGCAAGTACCTGAAGGGAGGAGGGTATTAAGATGGAACTAGGCTCTTTTCATTGGTGCACAGTGCCAGGACCAGAGGCCACAGGCACTAACTGAAACATGGGAGATTCCATCTGAACATCAGGTTTTCACTGTGAGGGTGACTGAATGCTGGAACAGTTTGCTGAAAGAGGTTGTAGAGTCTCCATCCTTGGAGATATTCAAAAGCCGTCTGGACGTAATCCTTGGCAATAGGTTCTAGGTGGCTCTGCTTGAACAGGGGATTTGAACTAGATGACCTCCAGAGGTCCCTTCCAACCTTAACCATTCTGTGACTCTGTGATTCTGTGATGGCTGGGCTCAACTGGCAGTCGTTATTGGGTCGTGCTAATCCTGGAGTCTGATAAGAAGTGGAGTACTGCAGAATCTATGCTAGCAACTGTGTTGTTTCATATCTGTCATTGAATTTGCAGAGGATGCCAAACTGGGAGGGAACTCACTGGAAGGCAGCACTACCATTCAGAATGACCAAGACAAACTGGAGGCACAGGCTTACAGGAACCTCATGAAACTCAACAAGGACAAATGCAGTGTCCCACATTTGCAAAAGAAGGAACCCTTGCAATGTCACAGGCATTGTCTGGTTGGAGAACAGGTCTGCTGGAAAGGATCTGGGGGTGTTTATTGACAGAAAGCTCATCATAAGCCAACATGCAAAGCCAACAGCAAAGTCAGTCAACAGTGTCCTGGCCTGTATTAACAAAAGCAGAGCCAGTAGACCAAGGGAAGTGATTATCCCCCTCTACTTGGTACACCATACCTGGAATACTACACCCAGTCTTGGGCATTCCATTATAAGATACTGACAAACTGAAGCAAGTTGAGCGGAGGACCATCAAGATGGGCAGGGTGCTGGAGGACTTACCCTGCAGAAGACAGCGAGGTAACTGGGTTTCTTCACCCTGGAGAAGAGAAGACTTCAAGGGGAAATTAACAGCAGCCTTACAATATTAAGAGGAAGTCATCAAGAAGCTGGAGCCACTCTCTTATCGGTGATGCACGCCAGCAAGACAAGAAACACTGGACATGAACTGGAAAAAGAAAGGTTCTGACTGGATATGAGGAGAAACTCTTTACCCTGTCAGGACAACAAACATTGGAACAGGTTGTCCAGAAAGCACATGAAGTCTCCATCCATGGAGATTTTCAAGATCCAACAGGATAAAGGCCCAATCTACCTGGTCTGATCTCAGAGCCAACCATGCTTTGAGAAGGTGACCAGACCAGAAACCTCCTTTGAACCTGAATTATTATAGGATAGGATATTGTTTTAAGGGTATACTGTGCTTCAAACCATAACTAAATTCTGTTTAAAATGTACAGCTTTACAGCTAGTCAAATTGGATGTGTTTTTCCTGGCCTTTTAATTTATTAATTTTAGGAAACTATCATTTCCCTACGTGTTTTACGTAGCAGACTTAGTTTTGAATAGTCTAGGAACTAAAGTTAACTTTCGGTAAAAAAAAAGGCAGGTTAGATTTCTCATTAATGTCACTGTACAAAGCAACCTTATTATTAAACTAGCTGCTATATCAAAGATACTGATTTTAATCTTAACGTAAAAGATAAACCAGATAGGACAGTAGACACTGTATTTTGTCAACCTGATGCACAAGCAGTTGCATGTGCAGCTGTTATTAAAGCAGAATTTACATTTATCAATACACAGATGTCAAGGCGAAACAACACCTCTAAGAGAAGGGAGATGATGGGAAAAATATCACACACTAACACAACACTTCAAAGTTTTCCTTCTTTTTCTCTGCAAAACCATCAAACAGATAGAAGACTAGAGTAACCTCATTTAAGACTCCCTCAAATTTGAGTTTTTAACAGAGCATGAAGCGTTAGCTTGGTATTCACATCAGCCTAACAAAGCAAATGCTTTTACATTTAAGGCAAACCACAGACAACAACAAAAATCCTCTATTGCATCTTTCAAGGATAACTCCTATAGCAAGTGATCATCCAGCTTGTGGTTACCTGCAATGAATTTGGTAAGCAAACAGGACTGCAAGTGACTCATGGCTACTGTGCTCTCATGATTTATGCAACCTAATAAAAGAAGCTCCAGGAGAAAATGAGACTAACATAATCACATAGCATCCAATATATAGGAAAGTGGACTGCATTGTACCATGTATTAATGTCATAATGGGAACAGCTCACTGGATGTCATTCCCTAGAGCCTCTGACTCAGCCACTTGTGGTGGCTTTTGCAAACATGTTCCACTTTACATATTTAAGCCCTATAGAGACAATAACATCAAAGGTTCGGCATCAAACCAATTCATTGTTTTCATCTCAAGATCTGTTCCCTGATTGTTTTAACTGAATAGGGCTCCAACAAGATATAAAAGCTGTGGAAATAGCTGTTTCCTATGTCCCTGATGACTTTGTATATCTAGTGAGGTTTCAGAGTGCATGGTTATTATTGCAATAAACAATAATGATTTTACAAACATTAATTGCATAGCCTCAAAACCCCCAGGGACTGATGCATTTACACACAGAGTGGTATGTAAATCTGCAAAAAATAATAATAATAAAAATGTATCTACTGTTTTATTTTTCTTTAGATTTCCTATGGATATGAACATGATTTCCAGAGTTTTGATAACCTATGATCCTCAAAGACTAGAACTGCAATTGCAGTTGCTCTGTGTGTTGAGAGAAAAAAAAAAACAAGCTGTAGACATTTCAAGCTAGGTAGAAAGAATTGTGCTATTCAAATTTAGAGAAGACTTTCCCCTGTGTGACTGACTTGGTCATGAAGCAGTTGTGTGCAAAAGAAGAAAATAAGATTTAAGACATCTTAACCCTACAGATACTCATAACTTTTTTTTTTTGTGCACTGAAAGGAATCTTATGACATTCTGTTTTCTTTCTTCTTTGCAAATTCACTAAAATAACCTCCCTAGAAACCACTGAAAAAAACATTTTGGTAGTGTTTCTCTGTACTTTCAGAACAAGGGTGACTGTTGAAAGTGTTTCCTGATATTATTAGAGTTGGTCATTCAGTGTGCATTCAAATACATTTTATACAAAACAAAAATATTAAACAAAAATATTAAAACTGCCTAGTGAACGAGGGAAAGGCTGTGGATGTTATCTACCTGGACTTTAGTAAAAGCCTTTGACTTTAGTAAAGCCTTTCCACAGCATTCTCCTGGAGAAGCTCGCAGCTCATGGTGTGGACAGGTGCACCCTTCGCTGGTTTAAAAACTGGCTGGATGGCCATGCCCAGAGATTGGTGGNAAAGAGTGGTCAAGCTTTGGAACAGGCTGCCCAGGGAGGTGGTGAAGTCACCATCCCTGGAGTTGTTCAAAAAATGTGTGGATGTGACACTCCAGGGCATGGTTTAGTAGGCATGGTGTTTTAGGTTGATGATTGGACTAGATGATCTCAGAGGTCTTTTCCAACCTTAATAATTCTATGGTTCTATGATTCTATACATTTAAATACATTAGTCAATTTTGAAGTCTGAGGAGCAGAATTTGGACCCAATTATCTTTGCTTGTATTTAATTACTCTTATTTCATGATCCTGCAAAATAAACAGAAATAACAGTATAACTACTATCATGAAAGACCAAATGGGAAAACCTACCATTGTTACTCTGACACTACTGAGGAACCAAGCCAATTCAGGAGAGAACTTGAACACATTTGAGTTATGAGTACAATTGAGAAGTTAGTTATTTAAACTGTGGCTAACAGTTTAACACTAACTTCAACTGTCTAAAAGCTTGATGTCAGGTATAAGCTATACATCCAGGTTCTGTCTGTAGTAAACTGAGACATGTTCCAAGAGGTAAAATTATCCCTTTCTTGTAGATAACTATCTTAAAATGGAATGAGTAAAGGTACTTATCTCGCTCCATTGACTAAAGACGACCTTAAACTAAGTTATAGATGACTACATTTAGATAAGACAAAATTAAAAGGACCATATAAGTATTTCCTGAAATGCTATTCTAACCTGGGGTTGAAAATAGGGAGAGACGTGATGGGCAGCGAGATATATGCCTGCAGGAACATAGGCAGCAAAATTAAAATCAAGAAAAATGTGGGCTTGGTATTCAGTGGGACAGAGACCGTAGTGACAACAGACATGAAAAAGGCTGAGGCACTATCTACCACCTTTGGTTCAGTTTTTCCTTCTAAGGTGTAAGAGTCTAGATCATTATCCACAGGACTGGAAGATTAAGGGAGCACTTGAGCAAACTTGACATACAAGTCCATGGGACAAGATGGGCTGCATCCAAGCATGATGAGGGAGCTGGCCAATGTCACTATGAATCCATTCTCCATCACCTTTGAAACGCTCTGACGACTGTGAGGAGAGAAGCTCCCCTATGACTAGAAACAGGCAAACGCTACAACAACCATCAAGAAAGATAAGAAGGAGGTTCCAGTGAACTATGGCTTTTTCAACCCAAACTACATCCCTGGTAATAGTATGAAGCAAATCCTCCTGATGTCATGACCAGGCACATATAGGACAAGGTGGCTGGGAACACCTAGCATAGATTTACTCAAGGCAAATCACGCCTGACCAAACTCACTGCCTCCTATGAAAAGATGACTGTCTGGGGGGACAGCAGTGGATATTGTTAGACTTTAGCAAGGCTTTCCACAGAGTATTCTCATAAGCGTATTGGTGAAAAATGAATTGAATGGCTAGGTTACAAAGTGCATAAACAACTGGCTGAACCACTGAATCAAAGGACTGTGAACAGCAGTACAAAGTCCAGCTGGAGGCCAGTTACTAGTGGCATCTCAAGGGTCAATTCTGGAGCCAATGCTTTTTAAGTTCATTATTAATGGTCTGGATGATAGGAAAGAATGCCCTTCGGGTTTGCAAATCATATCAAATAGGTAGAAGCAACTGCAAACCACTGGAGGGCAAGACTGCTACTCAGAGGGACTGCAACAACCTGGCAAAATGGGCTGACAGAAACCGCATGAAGTTCAACCAAGGCAAATGCCCCCCAGTACCTAGGGCAGGTTAGTCCCATGCAACAGTACAGGTTGGGCACTGACCAACTGGAAAGTAGCTTTGCTAAAAAGAATCTGTGAGTAGACAATTTGGACATGTATCCTCAGTGTGCTCTTGCAGCAATGAAGGCCTGTTGCATCCTGGGCTTTGTATGAGTCTAATGAGCAGGACATACACACACATACTGGAATGAGTCTCGTGGAGGACCACAGACGGCCAAGGGGCTGCAGCAAGGCATGGCTGAGAGAGCTGGGAAGATCAGTATTAGGACAGGAAGGCTAAGGGATTTTAACTGCTGTATTCAAATATATAATGGGAGGGTAAAGACAACACAAAGCCACTCTCCTAATAGAGGTGCTCAGAGAGAAGTCAAAAAGAAACAGACACAAGTTGCCACAAGGGCAAATTTTAACAGTTTTCACAACAAAAGGTAGGCAAACATTGGAACAGCAAAGGAAGCAAATCAAACACTGAACACTGTTGAGAAAGTCTGTAGAATCTCCATCCTTGGTGATCTTTAAACCTTGACTGGGTAAGGCCCCAAGCAACCCAATTTAACTTAGCCCAGCTTTGGGCTACGGTTAGACTAGATAACCTCTGGAGGTGCCTTCCAATCTAAATTATTCTGTGATTCCAAATAGTGATATTATTCATATTTATTAATTAATAACTATTAATTAATAACTGATATATTAATACTTAATGTCTCCCTGAATCAAGGCTCTCCTGGATGAAAAAGTCTGATTACATTTTAAAAACATTACCAGTGAAATGAAAATGTCTTGCATAGTAATCTAAATAAAAAGCACAGCTTTCCTCTTATTCATAACTCATGTCAGTTATTCATGCTTTTTTCTTTCCGATATGTAAAACACATTTTCAATACACATCAGAACTAAAGACAGGGTCAAGACTTAATAATTTAGTTCTTAATTGAAGTTCAGTGGAATATAGGTAACAATGTCAAAGAAAAGGATGTAGACAATCTCACTTCAGCAGCTGCTTATCATTACACACATCTAGAACTCTCTTTATTCTGATTCCATAGGTGTCTAAACTCAAATGCAGTTGTATTCTGGGGTGGTAGGTCAATATCCCTCTAAATCTATCAAAATGCAAAGAGACAAAGCAAAGAGGTTCTCTACCCTCAAAGCAAACCAAACATACCTAAACAGTGCAGAGTACAACACAGAGCATAGCTGGCGCATTTGCTTTCTGCATGGAACTTGTGATAGGGACCATAATTTCATAAAAACTCTTGATCTAGCAACCAGGATACTTGGCTCCCATTTTGGTTCACCCTTAGAAGACTCCAACCCACATCTCTTGCCTACAAAAATAGTTCTTAAAAGGGAGGGGGAAATTCTCTATCCACCCTTTGTATTGATACTAATGATTTGTTAGCCAAGAATGCATGATGTACACAGCAACTTTGCTGTGGTCATCATCTAAGGGCAGAGAGACGTGGATTTCTGTGTCTTCCCCCAGAATTTCGTGTATTTTTTTAACAGACAATGAGTCAGTTCAAAGTAGAATCAGTTCTGTAAGTACAGACATGAACTCAGCTCTTTCCCTTTCTAACTGGATGCCCTAATCTCAGGACTACAAAACCCAAGACTAATATAATGGAGGGAGGGAGAGAAGGGTGTTTAAAAACTGGAAAAACTTACATCCTTGAAATATGAGCCAAGAGTCTTCTTGAACTAAAAAAGGCATTCTTGTATTTTCTAATAGATAACCTATTATAAAATTCTGTCTCAATTTATTGTTTTATTTGGACTTGGTTTTGGAGTCCAGTGATGCTGGATTAGCCTGCAACTGAGACTTTGTACTCCCCTCCTCATGGGCCTCTATGGCCTCAGTGACGCTAATCCGTAACACTACAGTGTAAATCATGCATTGCTGTACTATGTAACTATGTAAGACTAAGAGAATAGATACTCCGAGTATAGCTCAAACAGCCTGTCTTCTGCAGGGCTGTAAACAACTCTTTAAATCAATAACTGTGCAGGTCCAATATTACTGTCACTATATGCTTACAGTTTTTCCAGCCCAAGTAGAACATGTCATATGTTTCATGCCGTATTTCCTGACAAGTTAGTGTTTTATGTTAAACTTAGACTTCAAGTGACCCGACATTAACAATGTTTATCTACCACTTAGGCTGCTAGATGCTAAGAAATGTTTCCCTCATTCCTAGATCAGCCAAGCCAGTCTTGATCCCCATTCTGTCATTCCAACTGGGAGCCACAACGAGCAGCAGCACGAAGATTTTTACAGGAGGTTAGGGGGCTTGGAGCTTGTCTCCTGGTGATAAAATTAGAGAGGAGAATTAAAGTGATTACACTCTAAAAATGACTTAGTAGAACTGACAGGTTTTTTTAACCTAAATATTTTTTAAGTACCAAATTTGTCACTCCTGTAAGTTATATGTTACTAACTGTAAAATTATTTTATTGCAGCAGTAAAAGAAATGAAGTACTTTTAGCAAATGTTTTTAGATAAATCAGGAACCTTGTATTCAATTCACATTTTATTTGCTTATATAAGGATTCCTTTATTTTTGACTGAGTTGCTGCAGACCTCTGAATCATTAAAAGAAACGCGCGTACCCGTAGCACTGCTATACCCCCAGTTAGCCTCTCCTAAGCCAAAGCAAGCTACCGAGGAAGGCAAATTTAAAAACTAGGTAGTTAAAGCTGCTGAGGTGGTTGCTAGTGACAATTTAGAATATGTGTCCAAAGGAGAGACACAAAAAGTATAACACAACACAGGCTGCAGGCTGCAATTATTGCACACAGTTCTGAATACTACATGTGCCAGTTAGGGCCAAATCCTTCCCGTTATACCTCTAGAGCCTGCACTTCATTTAGACACTTTGTCCTCTGTAAATCCTGCTTCACCACATCCTAGTCTGCAGCCTCTTTTGTACAATGCAGCAGTGGCGAGTAGATTCAGAAGAACAAGAAAGGCTAAGATAGATATCCACCATGAAGAGCCTTTTGGTTCACCAGCTTCGGAAGACCAGGAAGTTGCTTCCAGTAGTCCCTTAGAACTTGCTCTGGCACATCAGGAGTGTTTGCCGCTTTATGTAGAAACCCAATCTCCCAATTCTCTTTCCAGTGCTTGGAAGATGCTGTTTCTAGTGGCAGTAATGAAAAGGACAATAGCTTCCTCCTGAAGAACCTACACCACAACTGCTTTCCCATTAATCTTCCCCTTTCACTTATGAAGAGGGCTACAGTGGAGAGTCTGCCAGGAGAAAAGGGACACTTAAAGGATTTGCCGTAACTACCACCTTTAGTTATCCATGTCTCAAGTTATCACAGCTTTAGAATACATGGAATACGTATTACTTCAGTGTAACTGAAATCCTAAGTTCGGACCAAAATTCCCATGGTGGTTTTGGCTGGGATAGAGTTAATTTTCTTCACAGGAGCTAGGATAGGGCTATGTTTTGAATCTGTGCTGAAAACAGTGTTGATAACAGGGATGTTTTAGTTATTGCTCAGCAGTGCCTACACAGAGTCAAGGCCTTTGCTGCTCCTCACACCACCCCACCAGCCAGCAGGCTGGGGGTGCACGAGAAGCTGGGAGGGGACACAGCTGGGACAGCTGACCCCAACTGACCAAAGGGATGACCCATACCATATGGCATAGAAAGCTGGGGGGAGAAGAAGAAAGGAGGGACGTTGGGAGTGATGGCGTTTGTCTTCCCAAGTAACCGTTATGCATGATGGAGCCCTGCTTTCCTGGAGATGGCTGAGCACCTGCCTGCCCATGGGAAGCAGTGAATGAATTCCTTGTTCTGTTTTGCTTGCAAACTTGTTGAACTTGTTAAACTGTCTTTACCTCACCCCACAAGTTTTCTCACTTCCACCCTTCCAATTCTCATCCCCATCCCACCAGGGGGCAAGCAGATGAGTGGTGCTTAATCACCAGCTGGGGGTTAAACCACAACAATTCCTTGTTGAGCCAATGGCACCATGTCACTTGTTTGCAGGCAGCAGTGAGATGTCCTGGTGTTTTGTGCATGGCTGTCAACAAGCCCCCCCCAAATTCTGCCCTAGCTCAGTGTCTGGGCAAGTATTTGAGGACTAGTTATTTGAAAGAAGTTAGCTTGCAACCATAGTGCAGAGCAAACCATATCATTACTTGAGTTAGGCTAGCTCAATTATAATCGAAAATTTCAGGAGACTGTCTAACTTTATTTAAAAGCCTCATTAAACTCCAGGTAAAGACTGGGGTGGGGAAGGAGCAGCGTTCCACATGGGTGGGGGTCTTCACTGAAGATATATATATACCTGAGATATCGCTAGGCTTGACTTTGAAGCTAAATTCGTAATTATAAGCCACAGCCATTTTCTATACCCTGGTTTTCAAACATGGGAATTGGGTACAGAAGAAAATAAGGTTTGATGATTTGTTTCTATATTAAAACTGAGTCTATATACATTGATTATTAATAAAGTACAGCATTATGAAGATGAAATGAACTATATCTGTGCTAAGTACAGTAGGATTTCATGGTTGTCAGTATACCACACTACCGCCACTGGAAACTACACATCAGGCTTGAGGACTAAGTGTTCAGCTGTGCCTTTGTTTGTTTGTTTTTTTGTCTGAGCATTTGTCCTAGTTCACTTAGTAAGAATCCATAAACCTAACAGGTGACCTAAAAAGAATGTTTTAAAATGGTATGACAAAAAGAATGAGTATATTTTGTATGAATATATTTTATGATGCAATCAAAGATAGATATTTAGAGTGTTGTTAACGTATTACTAGAAACAGGTATGAAAAATCACATGAGGTTACATCTTTCAATTTGCCCTCTTCTGGTACATATAGAAAACAATAAAGACTGACGCATGCTCAGTGCTTTCCATGTGCAAATACCCACATGTGCATGTGACCAGTTTTAACAACTAAGCATCTGCAATGACTACAGTTAGCAGTCAGTAAACTATTCAGGGGAATTTGTGAAAGTAAATTCTAGTATTTGTACACAGAAAGGTTTAGATTGGTGTCTGTATCAGAAATGTAAACAAATATTAGTTGTTTTTTTTTAAAAAAAAGTCTTCGCAGGAAGGCCTATGGCTGAAACCCCATCTTCAAATAATAGTGTCACTCCTATTTTTGAGACTGTAAAGTACATTTTGGTTTGTATTCTAATCCTTTTTGTGCAATTTTTATTATCATTTATCAGATAACAGAAAATCTTTAAATCTGGATAAGAGAAAGATTTGCTAGTTTATAGCCATATATAAACTACTATATGTGGAACACTGCACAATGCAAGAGATTCAAATAAAGATTTCAGATGTTATTAAAGTTATGTAATATCAGTTTAAAAGGAAACTAATTGTTCAGAAAACAGATTTTTTCTTAGCAAAATTTCAGAAACAAACTAAAACATCTAGAGAACTTGAATTTATAAGCAACTGCTTTCCTTTCTTCTATTTTTAATATGTGATAAACCTCACACTTAAAAAGTATAAAATCCAAAAAATATTACATGTATTTCCCTTTATGTTCAATGGGTGAGACACATCACCCATAACTATCTCCAATATGCTTAATTAACCAAGGCCTAAAATGTTTCCTCTCCACATACGTGTCTTAACAAAAGGTGAATAAAGAGGAAAAAAATGACAAAAGGGAAAGTAACACCAACAGTTCCTTTTCCAGTGTCTTCACAGCTGGTGAGCTGCAACTGGAATCTCTACACTGTATTTGTAACTGGAAGTACAAAGACTGGCTGGAGGGGCAGGACACTAAAGAGAGGGAAAGGTTGCCCTCTTTATCAAATATATTTTAACTTACAGCTAGAACCATTCCTACTGTAAACACAATCTAAATAAAAATGCAGAAAGTTACATAAAAAAAGAACAATTTAGGCTTAAAATAGTAATGTCAATTGGAAATAACTAGGAAATTTGTAAGTCTAATTAGGCGTTTTTCCCCTCAGGTAATACATAAAATGCCAGATCTTTGAGTCATCCACATACAGCTGGATGTATCTCTGAGCTTGTACCATCCTATTACAAACAGTATGCACAACACACAGCATACAACAAATTTACACAGACTCTGGAGATAAAAATCATCTGTGAGTCTCAGTTATCTGATTTTAAATTCACTGTCAAGGGTCAATAATTTCTCATTGCTGAACACAAAGGGGAATGTGTGTTCCTTATTGCACAAAGACATCTCTTTACTTCAGATTATTTCCAAATGCTACTGCTTAAAGGTTTGGAGTCTGATCCTTTTTTCCATAGCACAATGACAAAAAAAGCTCGGAAGCCAAGGACAGGGAAAGAGCTGATTTAGCATTTTCCCATTCTAAAATCCTCTGTGAAGGGGTTTTAAGTGTGAAGAATAAGTGAGAATAGGTAGGTAACATGCACTAGAGCTAGTTCCATTATTAACTCTTCCTCTGCAATTTCAGGAAAGGTTAGAAAGTAACAGGGAAGGGGCGGGGGGGAGGAAAAAATGTATTTTTTAATTCTTTGTTGGCAACCTGAAACAGGAAAGAAAAAGAGCATCACACAGAATGACTACGTCAGGTAGAAGAGACTGATGCTGGAATAACTCAGACTCCTTGTTGATTCCCAGTTTTATTATTCATTTTTGATAGCACCTGCAGAACCCAGGGGGCAGGGGGAAGAAAAAAAAGGATTCTGCACATTCTTTTTGACCATGAAACTCTTCCTCAGGTTAAGAAACCTTCCTTATGGTTTCCTTTCTCCTCCCCTCCTGCCTTCAACTATTGTCCTTAAAAGCACTGTTTCAGAAGCTCTCCCTTTTCCCTCTCTTCTTACTAACCCTGCACATGAACACTCGCAAAATTAAACCAGACTAAATACACAGTCTTAATTAATTTTGCTACCTAATCATAAAAATTGCTATGTTCCATCTACAAAAAGCAACTATTCTTTCCTAGTTCCAGTATAAAAAACCTCATGCTGACAGTTCAACTGTTGTTAGCACAGGGTGGCATGCTGATTTCTTCTCCAAAGCATTTATCACATCAATTTTCACTACATCCAAAATTATACCTTAAAAAAATAACATATCTATATGTTCAAACAGCATCAACTCCTTCCTTCAAATTCTCATTATAAAATGGAATTGTGAGATCCCTGGCCAGGACTTCAATACTCTCCACAATGCCAGGTAAGCCCACTCTTACAATTACTGTCTTTTAAAACCCTTCCTTAATTGAGCCCAGGTAGTTTTGAACTAGCATACCACAACCTCAAAGCTCGCTTAATGGTATTATCCATTTCTATCCAGCAGTGTAAATACCTGTTTGATTAAAAATTACACCCTGCTCCTGCAGATGCGTTTAACTTTACAAACCACTCTATATTGAAGAGAGTCAGATATCTAAATAACTTTATAGATCTTGGCCAAGATCTCTCAGCAATTACTGCAAAATGATTGCTGTCTTGCCTTAGAACACATCATCAGTGGAAAAGCTCAGGTTAGCCAGAGCATCTTCTGCACAGTTTAGCCCCACATGGTGAGACAATGCGCCAGAGGACCACCAGAAGACAGACTTCCACATTTTCCATAGGACTTGCCAGGACAACAGAGCCACAGAACCTGTACCTGTAACTTGGACATCTATGGACACACTAAGACGCCTGCAAAGACTGTCACACTGTTATAGAAAATAGCCACAAAATCCCTTGGAGATGATGTCATTTAAATGTCTTCATTCTTTACCTACAACATTTGGAAAACATAACTACAGCTTGTTACACAGGGATCAGATAAATGGGTTTGGTCACACATCATTATTCTCTGAAATATAAAGCAATTCTTTGATATACTTTCTGATTGGCATTTAGTATACTGAGTGTACATAGAAAACAAAGTACCATATTTTTTCAAGCGTAAAGCCATATGCATGTATTCACAGAACTAGAGAGAGATTCTAAGTTGGCATTTCCAAAACCCTAAAATTTTGCAGTCCTTTTTCTTAAAAATAAACATAATTTAATCCTTCCAAAGCTACAGGTCTAAGGTCAGTTGCAGGCCACTCTTTGGCAAAATCTGTAAGATGGTGAAGTCTTCCTGCCCTGTGGATGATGGTACCTCGATAACACACCTTTTCCCCTATGAGGCTATGCCCAAGAGATGTCCAACAGCTGTTACCTTTATGTACATTCAGCAATGGTTGTTCTCACTGACCTCCAGTCCCAGCACAAAGCTGGAGAACAAACTAATACTGGGCTAGATGAAATCATTCCTTCAGACAGACCTGGCCCATAAAGTGTGATTTCCACCCTTGCATTTTATTACTCATCTATTGTACCCTCTAGCCTTCCATCTGGAACTGCACATACCGGACATGCCATCACTGGAAATACAACTCAACATGGCCAAAGTTATAAATATTCCTTTGAAACAAACTAGATGTGCTTGCACTTTACAGACAGCTGTATAAGGAAAAGCTTTGGCTATGCCACAAGTTACTACGCCATCAAACTGTAAGGATTTAACTTTGACTTCTCTTTTTTTATTAATAGAGGCATAAGCATAATCCTCCAGGCACGAATGCCAGGAAGGCAAGGCAATGAGAATTAATGTTTAAGGCTGTTGAATGGGCAAAGCAACTATACTCCCTGCCTGCAGCTAAATATCGCTACTACAAAGGCGTTCTTCCAGTTATCGCTACTAATAGTTGTTGCTGGGCAGGTATGTGTATGGGAACCGTAGTTTAAAAGGGAGGAAGAAAAAAAAAAAGTCTAATCATTTTCTGTTACAGACCAGAGTTCTGCTAAAGAAATTTAATCCTTTTCCAATATGGAAAGATGCCAGTTGTGTACAAGTTTACTGCAATTTCAGTCAGTGGATGAACTCCAGTAACATTCATTGGAACAACCCCTTTCTCTTCCCTCAAAAAAAAAAAAACAAAAACCAACACCACCCAAATAGGCTACTTGGACTGATAAATTCTTCCATCCATCTTTCCCTCCCCCACAACTTGTACCTTCAATACAGCCAGAACTTCCCAGATCAGAGGACACTGTCAGTGCAGGCTGACCA
>VZTL01016578.1:0-152727 GCA_013400535.1 Scopus umbretta
AGCAGCACTGTGTTCCCACTGCAGCGGAGCCTCCTTGAGAGTTTTCCTCCCACTCCTGCAAAGCAGGAGCAGGCTGAAATGGATTGAATCTGCTGCCCTTTCTTCTGGCAAAATTGAAATAAAGGTATCAAAATGGAAGAGTGTCCCAAGATCAATACCTCCTGCTTTGAAAATAAACATTCCAGCTTTCCTTCTGTATTTACTGCATTTACCATTTATGCAGCAGCAGGAGACCATTATCCTGTGACAATGTTCTGCTCTACTGACATTACCTCTTAATTATATCTTCATTAAAACCAAATTAGAAAGCGGTCAGGAAAGTTAAGCCAACTGAATTGCTCATTTGGCTGAACATCCTGACACCTTTTTTTAGAAAAGTGATGCTGGCTCATGCAACAAAATGTTTAATGGTCTACCTCACTGCTGGGAAGTGTTGATTTTCACTTTAAATGGTGAACTTGCTGCTCAGTCACACTGCATTCATTCTGAAAGGACCCTGCTTAGTTAAATACTAGCATAGCGGTATAGCTGGTTTTGCCCGTACCTGCAAGGTGATGACGCTAGATTGGATTTGTCACTGCCACCTCTTGACATTGTTTCTTCATTAAAGCTGAAGGCAGAAATAATCTGTGCCTGATGAGTACAGAAAGAACCAGGAAATTGCATTCCCCAGCAACAGAGAAATTCCCCAACAGCAGAGTTGGTACCTCCTCTTCACTCTTCCCTCCCCTGCACTATGAGGAGGACAGCTACAGACGGATGCCAGGACAGACATCAGCTCAGTCAGCCAGGTATTGGAAATCTCTCCTTCTCCTGAAGGGCAGAGGCCAGGGCTGCCTGTGGGCCAGCTGCAGTGCTGCTCCCTGCAGCCCAGGCACAGAAGGTGCCACACACTTCTGATACCGTGCAGTAACATTTGACACAGGCATACCTGGGCTGCCTGCACAGATCCTGCCTGCACGCTGGAGCAGACAAAGGGCAGCATGGCTCCTGTGGCAAGCTTTTGGGCAACGCTCTGTCCTCTGTCTGTGGGGACAGCCTCTGTTGTGCTTCATGTACTGTGGGAGTCGAGAGAGAAAGGCCCACGCTTCATGCCCCGGACTGGACAGATTTGTGCCACCAACACTGGAGCAGAGCTCAGCCCTCCAGTCCTTCAGCTTTAACAGCTCCTGAGTCTTTCTCCCCTCCCCCAGGCTGCAGCATCCCCTAAAAAAGATTTCTTCATAGTCTACAACAGTCAGGCTTTTTGGGAACAAGTTGCATCATCCAAACCTATCAGCTCAGGTATTACCTGTCAAGTGCATCCCGAAGCCATCTCACATCATCAGCCAGATGAACTCCCTCCACCAGGAAGACAGAGATAACCTCCATGAACCTACAGACAAAGTGCCATGATTGCTGGTGTTTGGCAGCATGGGGACATGCTCCTTATTACCCAACATTCTTCTCATCAGTTAGCTAATTTTTGGGGAACAATCAATTAATAGTTAAGTATAATGTAGGGAAAAATACTTAGATAGGAATGAGTTTTTTTGAGGAACTATTCTACATAAAGCTACATAGGAGAGAAAAAGAGCAGATAACAAAGACTGGACTCCTTATAGCACAGGTCTTCAAGCGAAGAGAGTTTGCAGAGTCTCAGTAAAGAAAGCCAGAGACAAAGTCTACCTGCAGACCTGGACAGCTCAACATTGTTCATCCTTAGCAGCTTTGACAGCCAGAAGTGCACAGGGAAATGGGGATACTAGAATCATGGATTCCTTGGTTCCAGTGATCTGATATGTACTTGCAGCTGCAGTTTAAATAAGGGAAAAGATACATTTTTGGTCTGAAATTTGAAAGCAAAAGAAGGAAGGAGGAGTTAAACACATGCCTAGCTCCTTCTTGTTCAGAGTATAGAGTAGGGGAATTTGTAATGGTATTACATAGATGCTACAAGCCAGACCATACAGAAGAAGAAACCTTTCCCTTTCAGCATCCACCTCCCCATTACACCTTTGAAAGGTAATTTCATATGGAATTTCCAAAGAAGGTCAATGCTGGCACTAATGTTGGCAACTGATGACTGTACCACATACTTACGATGTCTGACATAAAGAGAAATCTCTGCAGTTTGGAGCACTTGGTCCAATCCCTCTTGTCCCTCCGCCTCTCAGATGCACAGCTGCAAGGAAATGACTCCACCTGTCACTAAGTGTGGTAGGGAAGACATCCTTAAAAGATGATGATCTGGCCAGGATGCACTGGATACATTGGGTTGCATCTGGGTGGGGAAAATAACCAGAAATAAAATGAGCAAAAGGAAGATGATACAAACCTGCCTATCAAAGAGTTATAATGAAACTATTTGGTTTGGGTACACTAGTGTCAGGCTGCTGTTTCTGTAAGGGTGGTTGTATCTTATGTTTAGTAGCTGTATTCTATAGACAATCTATGATGCTTCATTTTCAAAATAAACATAAATTAGGAAGAAAAAAGGGAGACAGACAGAGAGCGAGAACATGTGGCAGAAATGAAGCTGATGCAATCATTTCCCGTTCTAAAACAGAGCAAGTAAACTGAGGATACGGCTGGTTTAGTGATCACTGTAATCAGCACAATTGACTGCTTACAGATGACTAATCTTTCTGTTCTAGGGAGGTAAATTGAGACTTATATATTTCAGCTTTATCCTAGCACTACAGGTAATGTAAGACAAATTGTCTGTGAATTCCTAATATCAAAGAGATTTGTGGATTATAAAAGAGCACAGAACGTAGACATGGGATAAAGTTAAGGAAATACAGATTTGGATTCAGACAAAATTTTAAATAAGCCTTGAGGTGAGTTTTCTTTCATTTTAAACAAGCCTTGAGGTAAGTTTTCTTTCATTTTAATTATTCCTCAGCTCCATTCAGGCCCATCTGTATTTTAATCAAAAGTGATCATAACGGTTTCATGGGTAAATGGAAAATAGATCTTGATAGATGCTCATTATACCTCATTTTGTTAACAGCTGAAGAACCAACAAGAGGAATGAACTTAATACAGCAAGAAATGAGGTTCTGAGAAAGAGGAATGAAGAGCAAGATAAAAGATGATTAAATTAAAGGAACTAAAGCTGTGTCGGACATCCTAATTAAAACATATAGAGGAGTGATGGAGCAAGGGACACATGAGTATCAACAGATGTGAATAAATAGCACAGAGGAGAGTGTGGGAAGATCTGAAGCTGTCCTAGGAAAAGAGAGGTAAGACAGGAACAAAGACAAGGTACCTGGACAGAATGTATTTCTCCTGTTGGACAAGAACAAGGATGCAGGGAGAAGAAAGATATGGGGCAGGGAACAAGCTCCAGGAGTGTGACCTCAAGAGCAAAGGGGTAGGTGGCAGCTTTCAAGTCAGAATGGGGCAGGTTGGAGGTAGGTCCATGCACTGGCAGCAGCTTGCAGGGTCCTCTGACTAAAATAAAACACCACCGCTATTTTGCTCTCACTCCACACTGACATTACAACTCTCTGACTAGGAGGGGTTACCGGGTTCATCCCAGTGAAAGGAAGGCATTCAGCTCTGCGCAGAGTAGAAGGACTTCACAGGAAAATACACCGATGCATTTTTTTACACTTTTCCTGGAAAAAAACCTTGCTGTCTGAGTTCCAAATACAACTCTGCTAACATATAACAGGAGCATGCCTTTGAGAAACCTGAGCCTCCCTGCTGGGCACTAACAGCCCCAGTCATTGTACATCCATACTGGTCTTCTAGGTGGCCCTTGCACAAGGTCACATCAAGGAAAATCACAAATGTGTGCTGTTATTTACAGTCCCTACCTCACTAAGGCAAAGTCTAGTCTTAACCAAAGACAATTCTCAGCAGAGGTGAGATTACAAGAAAAAGGGACCCCCACTCCAGCCCTTACCAGGTGCTCTCTGCCACAGCTCGCTGGCAATGGATGGTTTGCTGGACTTTGGCACCAGTGAGTCACAGACACACAGAAAACACGGTGGCTCTGAGATCAGAAACTCCCTTCCAAAGAGGGAAGGCATCACGTGCTGCAACAACCGCAGCAAGAAGGGACATGACACAAACGCCCTTCCAGAACGATGAAGGCCAGCTAGGGAGGGGAGGCAGGGAAACTACGGTCCTCAAAAGCAGGTGAAGCTCTATGGCCCACGGTCAGAGGAAGATGGTGCCACCAGGTGTTAGACTGTGCAATGTTGTGTTACAGCAGAGAAGAACCAGCTGACTGCTGGCACCCCACAGAGAGCAAGAGACAGCCTGAAAGGGAGCAGCTGGCATCGAAATAGTGGTGAGGGGAGCAGGACTGGTCCACAGGCCAGGTGGTCAGGGGTATGGAGGCAGGGTTGTGGCATGAGGAAACAGACTACTCTGTGTTTGGCTTACAGCTATTGTCCTTAACATGAGATACTGGGGGAAAATGGGCAAGAAGTTATAGAGGAAATTGAGTGGTCTGAGACTGTATCATGCTGATTTTCCAGTTTTATGGGGAGCACTTCAGAAGTAGAGACAAACCCACAGAAGAGAAGGGATGCAGAGAAGTGGCAAAGCCCTGAAAGAGGCACATAGCAGTTATAGGTAAGACAAGTTGAAACAATGAAGTGGAAATGAAAAATGTTGCAAAGTAATGATTAATGACTCCGCCTTTTGAATTGAAAAGGAATAGAGTCTATATGCAGCCGGTAAGTAAATAAACTTGAATTATTAACACATCTTTATCACAGGCTGGCTCAACAAAGCCCTTTTTTTCCTCTACTGTCTTTACCCAAATCATAAGAATGTCACTAAGTCCTAGCCCCCAGGAAAAATAATTAGGTTGCACATGCCTAAATTTTAGCTTTGTTAGCACTAATGTCACTGAAGTCAAAGGAGTTATTCCAGCACAGCATCCAATTCTTGATGCTGAGCAGCATCCTTACTACACTGGTTCTCTTCTGTTTTCATGTGAGGTGCTTGAAATATCACCATTTAAAATCAGAACCATTAGTATATTAGTACCTTTACAATGATAAATATCTACATTATCATCTTCCTTGAGGAAGGCATTGCAGCCATGAATTTTTCATGTCAAAGCTAATATAGTCACCCATAGATTACATTACACTGATGACAAAAAAAGCTGGAATAAAGGAAAACTATTTTTAGCTTTTTAAAAACAAAGTTACTTTAAAAAGCATGGCAAAGCTGAGGGATGGAGTGGTGGGACACAATCACAAGCAATTCTCCACACAGTGGGTGACTGAGACAACCACTGTTACTATTTATTTTATTTATCTACACTGAGCATTTAGCCTTTAAAAAACTTCATGAGGAGAGCAGCGGCAGTACCATGATCATTATACTCAGTGGATGGCATGTATCACAGCCATATCAGTCTGCTGGTAGGATCTCTGCTTTTGGACCCAGCAGGGTGGCCCACAGAGTTGGACAGCTGAGGGCTGGGGCAGAAAAGGGACTCTCTTTGGTATTGTCCTTTCAAGCCTGTGAATGAGCCCTGTTTTACTGGGGATGGAAACTCAGGGCTCAGAGCAGGTCCACAGGAAAACTCTCTGAGACTTGCTCCATATCAGTTTTGCCTAAGTCAAATGGGCAGAGTGAAGCCTAGCCCACAGCAGAGCAGACCCAATGGTGATAGCATATATGTAAAGGACATGCAATCCTTAGTTCTTGGCTTATGATTGGAAAAGCAACTGAAGAAACAGCATCCCACAACCTGCCTGTGAACCGGAACAGCATGAATTTCCCCTTCTTAGCCATACATTATTCTTTTTACTAATCCAGCTTGCCTGAAGTTTGGGCAAGAGTGACAGAGCAACCCCTTTTGGCTTGCTGTCCAACATAGGTCGATTTAAGAGTAAAAAGCTAGAATTTGCCTATATGCCACTTCTAGGCACTCTTTCTCCTCTTCCCCTACTGTCCTATCTCTTCAAAGGACAACTCTTCCCATGACATGCCCATCCAGCATTTCCCATTTTTCAAGCCTGCTGCACCTTAACCTTGTGCCTCGGTCCTTCACCACATCATGAGAATGCAGTTCCTACCAGGTTCCTGTAGGCTCACAGGTAAAAGAACCACTGTATTATTTGGAGGCAGGACACAAAAAAACCCAACCAAATAGTTGCTGCCAATTTCCCCCTTTGACGCTGTTCCACGAGGCTTGAAGGAATTCAGCAGGACCTAGGCATTCAGAAACAGACTGCGTCTTTTCTCTGTGATAGGCAGAGACTTCCAACTGTTCACAAAGATGCTTGAAAATTAATCCATTGCTTTACATTCGAGTAAAAGTGATGTATTTTTAGCCTTGCTGGAACCTAACATTGCTGCTTGCAGATGGAAGGTGCTGTCATATTCGTGCAAGCATTTTTATTCCTACAGAATTAATTACAGCGTCAAATTGAATTTGACTCTCCTCTGGCACCTGATTTGAACCCGTAAGCCAGCAACTAGACATGGAACCCAAGTGAAGGGACAAAAGCCCAACTACAGCTTGAGCCGACAAAGAGAAACCTGCATTTTTGAAACTGTGTATCGCAGACAACAGCACTGTGCTCCCTTTGGCAAAGGAAACTGTCCTGGGGAAGAATTTATCTAGTGACTGACAGGCAGCAGTGGGCTATGAGCCTAGAAGATAATACTTTGGCTGCATCATTTCTTCTTCGCAGAATCTCACTCTTGAAGAGCTCTGTGCTGCACAGCACTTACCAAGGTAACCAGTAATGAGGTTGCATTTTGATCTTGTTTATACTTTGTAGAGGATTTCCTGTATATAAACCTACTTTTATAGACTACAAAAGGTGGGTACTTTCTGATCATTCAGCTAAGGGGGTTTGCTTTTCATACAGAGCCTTCCTGTGGTGCTTATGCCATATCTAGTCAGAACCCAAACCTGACTCTATACTTGATTGCCCTGGAATATTTGTGCTTTAAATATCACCACACCGACGTGTTTGTTAAACCTACAGCACTGCAGAGCTTTTATTTGTAACCCCAGTTACAACAGTGGGAAAAACTGAGGCTCAACTCAATGGCAGAGGTGGATATCCTCACACCTGCTCATTTCAAAGTATCTTTCTCAGAGGTCCAGATGTTATGATGGTGCTTGTGTTACAATGAGCCAGGAGAAGGGATCCCAGTCCAGGACTCCTGACAGCAAAGCACGTCAGCACCCTCGCCATGCTGACCTTACCCTTAATTAGAAATAAGGCTGGGCACTGCTGTTCTGATGCAAGGGAGTAATGTCAGATGGACATGACTTCATGACTTCCTCTTTGCTGATGAATGGTTGTTGACCAGGAAATGGCAACTGCATTAAAAAAACTGTCAAAGTTATAACTGTCTGCCAAGTTTTGAATTAAAATGTTGCAGAGATTTAAGGAAAACAGATGTGGGAGAAAGTAGATATTCCTTGACTGACTCAGTACCTAGATCTAGGCTGATGAAAAAGCCATTGCCAGCACAGCCACACTGAAATCTGGGCATGGGTTTCCAAGGGTTACAAACCTGCCCAACCGTACTTTCATTTTCTTCTTCAGGATGAGGCCTGAGCAGAGTATATGCATTGCTGCACTCTTTCCTATGACCCAAGAGAAATTAGGTTGAAGATGCCTGAAGGAGCTGTCTCTTTTCTATCTGTCAAAGCACTAAATTATTAGTGCTGTGCTACTAAAATCCATTAAGGTTATCTGACCAAACCTTTCTGTAATTTCATAAATCACTTAACAAATGTGTGAACTCAACTGTGCTATTCCTTAGTTAAAACACACAACAGCAGACTAATATGCAGGCAAGTAACACTGCTGGTTAATGTAGTTTAAATCCAAAGAGCATGTGGGTAAAGAATAAGTCATTCAAGGACCCAAGTCATTGAAACAAAAGATGCCCATCAGCTGTCATGAATTTATGAGGATGTGGGAGTGGATTAAAAGAGGGATTTAGCCCCTTCAGAACATCTTCCATTAGCAGAAAGTAAGGCCACTGTGAGTGGGCACCACGGCAGCATCTAAACTGCCTGATCTGAAAGTGCTACTTCCTCTTAGCTGTCACCGTTTCCTCCAGCTTTACCTTAGCAGCAAGTCAGCAATGAGCATGTCCTGACAGCTATAACTGAACACAGCTCTGTGTGTGTGTGTGCGAGCATTTATCACTTGTCTTCTTCAGTTTCCTCCAGCTGAACTGCCATTCTGGGACAGGGAGTAGAAGAGGAGGAACATTTGACAACATCTAGGCTGCCAGTGTGCTAGGACTACTGTTTCTCCTGCTGTGCCACAGTCTATCCTTATTTTTTTTGTGCTCCTTCCAGCTGTGTCTCAAGAAGAGCTGTCCCAGCATAGAACAACTTGACCTGTAGACTGTGGTAAGCAGCACCCCACTTTCTGGGTTGGGTTCAGCAAGAAGCAATTTACATGGAGCTTTGGCCCATAGGATTTACAAGAGGGAAGACAAAAGGGTGGTCAGATAATCTTCACCTTGATCTCTTTCCTCTTCCCTCCCTCCTCAGATGATAGCAAGCTCCACACTGGGATGATGGATCACAGAAAATATAAGCACTGGATGGACAGTGCCACACTGAGACAACATGTCATGGTTTAACCCCTGTTGGCNTTTCATGTGCTTAGTCTGGGCACCAGCCTCTCTGCACAGGACAGAGCCTTATCTCAAAGGTGGACTCTGCTGTGGCAACATGCAAGAGAGAGCTCACTGTATTCCCGTGATGAAATGGAAAACCCTTCCTTTTAAGTACTGTCATCCGGAACAGTGTCAAATCAAGGAGGGACGAGAAGCCATCATCCCCATGTATACAGAGGTGCTGTAGACCAGCAGGTTCAGTGATTTTTCCAAATCCCACTTCAAGATTATGTGAATGAGCCAAGGGAGCTGTGCCTGTGTATGGAAGCATAACATGATATGCTCGGTGCACAACCAGACAGATGGTTTCCTGAGGAAGGTCGCTAAATTGGCCAGAATGGAGTGATAAGAAAGAAGATATTTTAGCAGCTGGCAAGGGGTGGATAGGAAAGCAGACCCTTTGGCACCATACAGCAATGTCTCGGTGACAAGATGGTTCTTGGTTGGCATTAAAAAGAGCAATATGCTCTGAGACAGGCTCACACCTCCCCTACACCCTTCTGCAGCCAAGAAACTGCCTCATAAAATTATTATTGTACACCTGCATAGAAGTGATTTGGGATATTATTAAGAGGCTGACTTAATCATCAGGATTTAGGGCATGGCTAGGATTTCTCCAAGGTGATAAGTCAGAGTGTACCAATTAGAAAGAATCATGTGCAGCACCAGCTTGATTTAAAAATCATCTTAAGTGAATCAGAAAGCAGATGTGCATTTAGTTGATAACAGCAAGGAAATTAAGTCTCTAAGACCTCAGCTAGGGAGGCAGGATGGAGGAGAAACAGAATTAACTAGCAGCAACACCTTGTGGCAAATCTCTAGGGCAAAAACTCTTCTTTCATAAGTACATTCAGTTGCCAGGAATTAAAAGTAAAGCCTGGGGAAAGCCCATGCAGGACCTGAAGTTTCCTATAATCCAGTGTATGGTTTGTTACACTATGTTTACACACGTACAAGGGTGGTGGAATGATCTCCCCAGAACACACACACATACGTACAGAGACGGATTTCTCCAGAAACCTCATGAAAGAGAAAGAGAATGAAGCTGGGTAGAGGGATTCAGAGGGTTGGCTGAGGCTGCCAGCAAGCAGCAAGAGTAGGGCTGTGCCCTTAAGGAGCAACAAGCTGGGACCCAAGGCTGACACAAGCACAGTCAATGCCCTCAACCCAATGTGGTGCACTCACGCTGTCCCCTAGCAGAGTAGGCAGGTAACAGTGACATTTCTCCAATCATCTGGTGACCATCAGACAGGTGATGGCAGTGAATCAACTCCAGGGCTCATCCTGGAAGCAGGAGACAGGGTAACACACAGGACTAGGGATAAAGCTACTTACAACCTACCTGTAAGGCAGGGTAGGTTCATCCTGAAGACAGGCAAGGTTCATCCAGAAGACAGGACTGGAGGCAACATTACATATAACAAAGGTCCAGGGTCCATCCAGAAAGCTCTGTCAGGATAGCGAGGGACAGGGCTGGGCACAGACGCACCTATGTCATAGCTCAGGCCAGGACATGGTTCCCAGGTGTGAGCTTAAATGGGACTCCTGGGCCTATGGACAGAAGGTGTAGGTGGGAGTCCCTGGTGAGACTGGCTGGGGTCATTAAGGTCTATTGGAGTCATAGCAGTGGGAGACTCCCTGCTGCAGGGAGTAAAGTTCCCCATCTGCTGACTTGACCTGCAGTCTAGGGAGTTTTTCTGCTCACTGGGGGGTCAAATCCAGGATATCATGGAGAGACTGCTGAGGCTCATCCAGCCCCAAGAGAAAGACTAGGGAAAATGTAGCATCCAATGTTGAATGGGGTAGGTCCTGGTGACAAAGAATGTGGAAAAGGTTAAGGTACTCAATGTCTTCTTCATGTTGGTCTTTATTGGTAAAATCTGTTTTCAGGAAACCCAGGCCCCTGAGACCAGTGGGAAAGTCCGGAGTGAGGAAGACCTACCCTCACTGGAGGAGGACCAGGTTAGGCAGCATAAAAAAACCCCAAACATGCACAAGTCTTTGGGACGTGACAGATTGCACTCATGAGTTCTGAGGGAGCTTGCTGATGTCATTGTGAGGCCACTCGATTATCTTTGAAAGGTCACAGTGACCAGGAGGGGTTCCTGAGGACTGGAAAACAGTAAATGTCACTCCTATCTTCAAGAAGGGCAAGAAGGGTGCTCTGGGAAACTACAGGCTGGTCAGCCTCACTTGCAACCCCTGGGAAGGTGATGACCAAATCCCTCTGAGAATCATATCCAAAAACCTGAAGGACAAGAAGGTGATCTGAAGTAGTCACCATGGATTTACGAAAGACACATCATGCTCAGCTAACCTGACAGCCTCTACAATGACATGACTTGAGGGAAGAGCACTATATGGTGTTCGTCTTGTCTTTAGCAAAGCTTTTGATGTTGTTTCCCATAACACCCTCATTGACACATTGATGAAATACGGGCTAGATAAGTGGACAGTGAGTTGGGCTGAAAACTGGTTGATTTGCTCAACAGGTTGTGATCACCAGCATGAAGTCCAGCTGGAAGCCAGTCCCCAGTAGTGTACTCCAGGAATCAATAGCAGGGCCAGTACTGTTTTAACATCTACATTAATGACCTGGATGAATAGACTGAGTACACCCTCAGCAAATTTGCAGGTGACACAAAATTGGGAGGAGTAACTAATACACCAGGTGGATGTACTGCCATTCAGAAGGATCTTGACAGTCTGGAGAAATGGGCTGACAGGAATCTCAGAATGTTCAACAAAGACAAATGCAAAGTCCTGCACCTGAGGAGGAATAACCCTATGCACCGTTATAGACTGTGGTCCAACCAACTGGTAAGCAGCTCTGCAGAGGAGGACCTTGTGGTCCTGCTGGACAACAAGCTGACCATGAGCCAGGAATCCACCCTCATAACAAAGGTGGCCAACAGCATCATAGACTGCATTAGAAAGAGCACTGACAGCTGGTCAAGGGAGGTGATCCTTCCCCTCTCCTCAGCACTGGTGAGACAAACCTGGAGTGCTTGGTCCAGGTCTGGGTTCACCAGTACAAAAAATACATGGACATACTGGAGTGGGTCAAGCAAATGGCCACAAAAAAGGTAAAGGCCTCCAAGTTTTTGACATGCAAGGAGAGGCTGAGAGAGCTGGGACTGTTCAGCCTGGAGAAGAGGTGGCTCAGGGAGATCTTATCACTGTGTGTATGTACCTGATGGAGGCAGGAAAGAAGATGGAGCCAGGCTCCTAGTGGTACCTGATGACAGTACAAAAGGCAATGAGCACAAATTGAAATACAGAAAAATCAATTTAAGCATAATTAAGAAAAACGTTTTTACTGTGAAGCTGGTCAAACACTGGGACAAGTTGCCCAGAGATGTTGTGGAGTCTTTGTCCTTGGAGATATTAAAAACCTGACTGGACACAGTCTTGAGCAACCTGCTAACAGTCCTGATCCTCAGCAACCTGCTCTAGCAGATGCTGCTTTGAGCAGGGGGGTTTGGACTAGACGATCTCCAGGGGCCTCTTCCAATATCAGCCACAGTGTTCCTGTATCCTGAGGACCCTGCCAGAGGGAAAGCTGACATGGTCCTGAAAAGAAGAGAGAGACTTAAGGGAAAAAAAAGAAGCTTGTTTTCTACAGCATGCTTCCAAGTGGCACTCCCAGCTGAATTATTACACTGGTGGCCTAATTAAACCACATCCTTTCCATCTTGTTTTTCTTCCCCTGTGGTTATGAAAGACAATGCTCTCATCTGAGTAGTACCATTCCAGTTCTAAATCTGCTCCTAAATCCCTTCCAGTGCTACATACAATATTCCCTGTTGCCAGAGGCAGCAACATGAAAATGGGATTTTAATTAGCAGAGAATATTTCTTAAGCTCCTCACCTCCCTAGAGGTTGTCCTGCATCTCTAAGGGCATCTGTCTATCCACTATTTACAACCATGCAGGCTCAGAGACTTCCAGCGGGGATCATGTTTCCAATGAAACACAGCGTTCCCAAAACCTTTGATGGCAGATTGTAAGGCTCCAGAGAAAGGATCACACTTCAGGTGAGAGCTTTAGGGCCTGCCTTTCAAAACAGGGATGCCAAACTTGCAAAAACAAAATGCGTGTCTGGAAGGGTCCTGTTTGTTTGAGGCTGGATCCTCACTCACTATGTGTCAGTGCAACTGCCCTGAGGGCAATAGATCTGTGATGACACACAGGGATCTGCTTGTTTGCCTGTATAATTTATATTTCAGTGTTTATGACTAACACTCACTTTTACAGATTTCAGTTCCACTTGCAAGCTGAAGGATAAGAAGACGACCCTTGTAAAATACAGCTTTGGACTTCACCTACAGCACAAAGCCAAAATAAGTGAAAAATGGTGCAAAACATAGTAACCAGTTAAAAATTTGACTTGACAGCCAGTATGTCCCAAAACATCAGGTCCTCTTTTGGGGGACACCACCCTTTTCATCACACCACAGGGTAGTTGTGGTCCATAGAGAACAAGTAATAGAAAATGCACAATCAAAGCAGCAGTTTCTCATCAGTGGGAAGGCAGTGATACCGTGTGTCAGGTCACAGCTCTGGTTCTGGAGGACCTGCGCCAAACTTCCCTGCAAAGTTTCATGGAAGATTTTTTTTTTTTCCTTGACTTATTCTAGGTAGAAGTGGCAAGGCTTCCTGCTGCACAACATTTCCTCTGAACTCATGTAAGCAGTATCCTACTCTTTTGGTGAGGAGAGTACTTAAGTAACATTTGCCAGCAAACATGAAAACTCCAGGAGCCTTTTGCTTTGCAGGCATTGTTTCTTCAGTTCATTATCTATTTATAGTTCTTGCCTTTGATCGATGTTTGTATTTAACCTTGCATTTCTTAATTTGTAGGTCAGTTTGCATTTACCATGGTTAATTTATTAGGGCAGATTCTTCTTCTCAGTCAGCTTGTTGGGGAAGGAAAGTGTATTTAGGAGCTGTAAATCATTCCAAACAGATCTCATCTAGTAACCTTGGTAACTGAGTTATATACTAGAATATTTTTATCACCATTTTTTTCAGTGTGAATAATAGGAAAATAATGGTAAAACAACACATTTGGGGAAGGACTTGCCAATAAAAAATGCTATACAAGTGGCAGCCTTGTTTCAGAGCAAAATTCTAGCCAATCTTCTTCCAGAACCTCTGCAAATTGACCCAGACTGAAGCTTTTCTCCTGCATAGGCAGTAAGCTAATTCCTCTATTACTGGATCTTGTAACACAGAATCCAAGTATATTTTATAGAACCTTGAGTCACAAGATTCGTTAAACAGTAGTGCATGCTGCTTTGACTGAAAGGATCATGCGGATTGTCACTTCCATCAAATATCACTTTCTATGACAAAGAAGAGGCAAATGCTTTAAAAGACACCAGAAAACTTCCTGCTATAACGAGATAATCCTGAAGGTCTGGTTAAGCACCAGGTTTTTTTGGGTTTTTTTTTTTTTTTCTGCATGGCACTACATCTAAAACTGCTATTAGAAAAATCCTTATCTGGCCAGGAGGAACCCAGACTGCTCACTTGTGAGGTGTGATTTCGTCCTCAGTCAAGTCTCAGATATCTAGAGTTGAGTTTTTAGCAAATACTTCTTCCTTGAGCTTAACACCTGGTCTATGCCCAAGTACAATCCCTATAGGGAAACTAGACCTTTAGCTATGATGCACAAGATGGCTGATCAGACAGGTGGTTTCAGAACATGCTTAACTCATGTCGCATGTCCAGACATCACTCTCTCTTCAAACCAAGTGATTAGAGGCAAACAGGAACTTCTCTTACAATAGCCAGGTGGCCAGAACCCCTCTTCCCTCCATCACTGGAGGCAGGAGACCTCAGCTGAGAGGGAGGCAGACCTACATATGCCACCTCTCACCTCCAGTCTACCCCTCCTAATTTGTGTGGATTTGGTCCCTTCCAGACAAATGAGGGAATGGAACCTCACCTTCTTGCCTCTTGGGGAAACAGCTCTAGCCATCATCCCCAGGACCTCCCTTCATTATTTTTAAAGGAAAAGCCAGAGAAGGAGCTTCTAGCCCATGAACACCACCAGTCCTGAGGGACGGTGGTGCCACCATACTCCCCCACAACGAGACCCCTAGGCTCAGCTACCCTTTTGGTCAGTGTAGGCCATCTGCTCAGCATGCTGGCCTGGGAGACCCAACCAGAGGCAAGGGACTTCCCTTGCACGCAGGTGTCTAATGCAGGGCTCCAGGTCCTGGGTTGCTCATCTCAGCATTGTATGTTACGACCTCTGACTTTCAGACACATTGGTACCTTTTTGGGTCTAGTCTGATGGAGCTTTTCTCAGTGTACTGAGGCTTTGAATACAAACCACAGCCACAGTGACTCTTCACAGACACGAGTACTCCGTTAAATCAGCACTAAGTTAAGTTTCATCACAGGTCCTGTCATACTGCTACGTATGCTGAAACGGTTTGCTATTCAGTACCATGACCCTCACAAGGACTGAACAATTATTTGGGCCAAGAACAGTACAATGCCATGGAAACTGAAGTGGCACATAATCCATTCACACAGGGCAAGAGTCATTGGCTTTCTCTGCACAGAAAACGCTGTTAGCTCTTGAATAACAACAGGCAGTCAGGACTTCATCTCCTGCCTCATCAGAAAAATAGTCCCTCTGGCAGCATCAGCCTTCTAATACCATGCTCATCCAGGCAGACTGAAAGGCTTGTCAAGAGAGCATGGGGAGAGGCTCTAATCTGCTTTTGATAGCATAGGTACTCTGCTTAAAGTTCAAGATTACCAGCTGTGTGAAGATCAAGCCACCTGTGACTCATGTAGCAAAATATCCACCTATGCCTTCTCTGGGACACCAGCTCTTCCCTTTGAGCCCATTCCCCTGCCAACCCCAGTGGGCTGGCCTGCTTCAGAGAGATACCTAACACCACTTACCTTCTCTGAGAAGAGATAAGTTTCACCAGGCATGTCCTATATGACTCACAACTCTAGTGCAAGGTCTCTGCTAGCTGATGGGGTTCAGTGGCTTGGCTGGTGGACTGAGCTGAAAAGCCACTTCATCCTCCTGTCACCTTCTGGTTTTCTACACCTGTCGTTGTCAGCAGGAAAGTGTTAATAGTGCCCTGGGCACTGTCTCCAGTGAAGGATATCATCAACCACTGCCAGGACTTTTTTTGCCACTGCAGATTTACAGAATGGCCTTTTAATCATTTTTTATTACTAATTTCACTTTCTACCACTCTGTCTATCTACTCAGTTGTCCTTGTGGTCTTCTCTGGGTATGAGATGAGCATCATGTTTGAAAACTGAAGCAGGCAGCAAGCTCTGTGTCCTATCTCTGTAAACAGCAGGTAGCAGGTGAGACTGAGGAAGGCTGGCAGCAAAAAAGACAAGGCAAAGGAGGCAGGCGGAGTAAGAGTAGCTTTAGAGCTAGCACAGCTTTTCTAGTTGGAATAGCATGGTGTGCTCAGTGACAGAAGTATACAGAAACACATCTACTGTTTCTTAGGTGCCATGTGATGGCAGACAGAAATCGCAGGAGCTGAGGGCATTCAGTATCTGGAAAAATTTGATTCTTCAGGATTCAAAGCCAACTATATATATCTTTCTTTGCACAAAAGACGAATCCAAAACTTCTCTCAAAGACCTGTAGGAGAAATGAGGGTGATTGGGGTAAGTTTTAAATGTTGGTCATCAGCCTTGAAGCTTTCCTAAGAGGTTTTCTTTTTCTGTTTACTTTTTTTTCCCCTTTAAATATGGGACTGAATGGTATTTCACCGTACAGATGTCAGAAAAGCCTTACATCAGACCACCTGAAGTACAGCTCTCCCATGATATCAAGACTGAATTAAAGTTTGCTTTTGGCGAGCTCACAGAGAGTCTTGGTCCCTATCTGCTAAATATGTTAGGTTTCCAAAGAATTTCACAAGCTGTTCCAGATAAGCACACAGTAAGTAGGTGAGTCAAATAGACTTATGACTTCTGTTTTTTCCCAGCCAAGTTTCTAATCTCAAAAGTTACAGCACAAAATCACTTGGACATTTCTGTTACTGGTGACTGTGCTGCTTTTCAGCAGCATGCCAGCAAATTACTGAAGAAGGACATGGAAGCACTGGTGTGACCACAGTGCCACAGAAACCGGTAATGCCCTCACACTACATGGAGCACAGCTTTTGTGGATGGGGCACTGGAGATATTTGGGATTTTGTTGTTGTTTTCAAAGCTCACAAAGTCAGGCTGGGATATTCGTGGTTGTTGAGTTGCTACCACTGGGGAGTCAGAGGAGGGGAGGTGGGAATGAAGGTGGGGGGTCCTTTCTGAATGTGAGCTAACCACAGGTGCTGGTGCTTTTATTCAGCCTCTAGCAGAGCATGCTAACAGCAGAGAAAGAGATTGCAGCTTGGAAATTTTAGTTCTTAAATTCACTCACTCATGATCAGCCCTGAGAGCACAGAGGTTACATTTATATTAGTTTAATATTTATGAGCCATGAAACAAGATGTTTCTGGTGAATAAAAGGTGAACTTCTACGTGAGCATGTAAAACTGAACTCTGTTTCGCCTTGATATTTTGAAGATAAAGTGGTGAACATGAACCCAGAAGAGGAATTTGTGCAGACCCTCCTGACCAGAAAGGTGACAGATGCTTGCCCAAGTGAATTAAATTACCGTCTTTAACCTCTCGGTGCCACTACTGACACTGACATCACCACTTTGCTGCAAACAGTCCATCCCCTTCATCAAGAAACTCCAGCTCCTGTCATCAAGGGGTTCATTAGTTTGAAATGAGGAGCTCTGACCCAGTTCGGACTTCTTCATAACCCTGACCTCATTGTTCACTGTGAAGCAATCCCATTATTTTAAGTGCTTCTCTCTTGTCAAATTGCCTCCCCCGTTACTCTGATGTGCCTGTTTTTGGATGTGTCCTTCATGTAAGGAGCCAAATAGCTCCTGTTAATTTAAACACATACTATGTTCTATGCTCCCTTTCCTTTCACATCTTCCAGGAAAATCAAAACCAAAGAACAGCAAGACCTATGGCGCACAGGTCAGTCCCCCATTGCAAGTCACAGCGACCATCAGCAAGGGGCAGTAGGGCTTTTCCTGCTGTTTTCAGTCAAAAGCGGGGAAGCACAGTTCATCTCGCATGAAATCGTACAGTCCTGGTGCAGCCCAGGGCTCAGGCCACCCTGCGCAGTGCAGCGGTGCCTGCTGGAGAGCTGGCTGGTGCAGCTCAGGGGTGTATTTTCAGCACATCTGTGCTGAGTTTGGCTTCCCGAGAGGAACCGGTGACAAAACGTAAAAAGTACATAAGCCCAGTCTTATTAAGAATAGCTTACTGATCACTACCTGGCATGCAGCTAAGCTTACGGCTGCCATCCTCTATTCCCCATGAACATACACTCAGATAGGTGAGGATCTCCCACATTGGCGCTGGCTGGCAATGACCAGCAGCCTGTACCTCTGCGGCCAGCTAGGGTGGCAATTACAGAGTATTTGTGCTCAGTGCTCCACACCTAATAATACTTCAGCAGCTCTTTAACTACTTTATCCATTTTTACCCATTTTCCAGCCTCAGGCTCCTGACAGCAAGTAAATGGTAAGTGGAGCTTGTAAATTAAAAACCTACACACTGCAGGCTTTTAGCATTAAAAGACCGCAAAGTTCCCTTAGTTCATACTGTCTTGCATTAACATCAACTCTATTGTCAGCAGGTAAATCTGGTGGTACTATTTGCCTGTTAAAAAGTCTATCCAGGCTTCAATTCACTATCACTTTCCAGTGTTAGAGAGCAAGTTCAGAGGACTGCAAATATCCAAAAGTGTTCTGCTGAAGGAAGATAAATGTCCATTTTAAAATCAATGTTTGGTGACAAAGAACTAGAAAGGACTTAAAAGAAAGAAGAAATTAAATCTGTTTGTCCCAGGATAAATGAGTTGCTCTTAATGGGCTTTTCTGATAACACAGAAGAGGCAGTTGTGTCCAACTGCAGCCCCAGGAGGTGAGAACTGTATTTTTGTCTCAACTCAGCTATTGATCTGCTGGGTGGCCTGGGGCCTGCTGGCATCTCTTACTCCCAGTTCTCTCAGCTGATGAAAGGATGAGGAATCAGAACAAACCAAATGTATCTGAACAGCAAGGACAGCCATCGAAGTGGCCACCTTTAAAACATGGATCAAAACCTTCACTTTTTCCAGCTTCCTTCTGGCCTATGTTTTTCTTTGGCAGACTGTTTTCACTGCAGGTCTTGTCCAAATAAGTTTATGATGGTGAATAAAATGGTGATGTCATTCTCTTTCTGGTCTCAGTCATGTTTTTGAGAAAAACGGAGAGAACACATGCAACAGCTCTGAAACAAGGAAAAAAAGCTGGGGTCAGCTTGAATTCATGATAGGAAATTATTTTGAAGCTTTGCACTTTAAGTCTTACATTTTCTGACCCACTCAATGGGAATATTATATATCCCACAGGAATATTATGAAGAGTAGCTAGGGTATCACTGAGACAGTCAATCATTTCGACAGGGGAGGAAGCTGGGCCATGTTCTGTTAGGGACTTTGGAGATCTCATTTACCATGTAAGTACAAAGTGTTACTGAAATGTTGAACACATGTGCCAAGCTTGGCTGGGCGGACTGAATCAAAGGCACAGGGCAGAACACTTCTGGAGTGCTGAAGCAATGTTTGGTGCTTTGGGGCATGTAAAAAGCACAAAATAATAGCCAGTTCAAATAAATAAGATCATCCTTCTTATGAAAGAGAAAGTGATATTTAGCATTTCTCCCTCAAGGCTTATAAACAGCTGCTACTCAGGCATAATAGATAATACAACTTTGAGACTAATCCATGAAATCAGGAATTGGAATACAAACCTTTGCAAATGTTGTTTTTCCTTCTGGGTACCTTCACTGCTCAGTGTGGTGGTTCCACAGTAAAAAGGGGCTGTTGGCCCTCTGCAAGATGTGTCCACAAATTGCAGAGGAGAAGTCTGCTTAAGAGGGGAAGGTAGAAGGATATGTTAGATACATAGAGATATGCATGCAAAAATCACTGAGGATCAGTTTATGAATATGTTCTGATGTTATTAAAGTCTCCTCAGGCATTAATGGTATCTCATGCTAAAACCAAGTAAATTTTACCTTTGCTGGCAGGGATCAAACTCAGTTACCGAGCAAATTTGGAGGCTTGAAAAGCTGTACAGGTCTTTGCTAACTACTGTTTTTTCTCAGTAACTTCATGAATATGCTGGAACTTGCCAGAAGCCTGTAGCTGTAGTAAATATGCATGCCTCATGCTCTTCCTGAGCTGGGTAAGGGACCCTCACATCAGACCAGCAGCTCCTTCCAGTTCTGGCCTGCTCTCCAGTTATCCTGCTCTCCTAACTGCTGCTGCCCTTCTGGTGCATAGAGCAAACTCAGCGCCTGCCCAGGATTGCAGCACAAGTGCCTCAACACCGGACAACATCAGGGATGGGCATGGGGAGCTCTGCATTCCCCTGAGCTGCAGAGAACCATTTTCCAGGGTATTCCAGAGATTTTAAGGTTTGGGTGGGATCAAGGAGAGGAGATGACAAAGCTTATGTTTTCAGCAGCCAAACTGCTTATGTGCGTGGAGAAGCATCACAGCAGGGACAGCCAGCAGCACTGTGATGCTCATGTTATCACCCAGGTGTCCAAATTCTGGCTGCTTCTCTGTCCCAGAGAAAGGTACAAGAACAGAAAAGCAGAAAACAGCTAATTAACTTTCACAGTTAGCCAGGGAACCAAACTGATAGGTTTTGGAGACAATCACAGCCTTCAGGCAGAGACTGTGGGCGAGAAGGATAAAAAGTAGTGAAGTAAGGTTTTCCAGAAGAAAACTAACTTGCTGGTGTACTGTGGAAAATTGATAATGAGTAGTGTCATTGCAGCATTTGGCTGAATCACTTCCCAACAAGCTCTGGAGCAAGCAAGTAGAAAGAGGTTGAATCTCAATTTTCTTTGCCAACAGATGTAGACGGAGTTTCTTCCTACGTCAAAAGTGGAGAACTGGAACAGAGCAAGGTCAGAGTGAATTCAGGAGCCCTCCCTTGGTGTCAGAGCAGCCATTTGTTTTCCTCAACTTTCTGCACCTTTCTGTCTACTCTGCGATAGCCCTTGGTTGACTGTGCTTTGGTCATATGGACATTTAGACAGGTTTGGGCTGGTCTTTGCAAAGCCTGCATTTGTGTAGGAGCCAGAATACTTGTGCATGGGAAATATTATTCCTTACAGAATCATCCTTTAACTCATGATCAAAACCAGCCATCACCCATTCAGCGATCTGAGACCATGCATTGAAACAGATGACCAGTCACGTCCTGGACAGCATGGATAGTGAATCAATGAAGTCTGCAGAAAATCTGCTGAGGAAGATTTGGTTGGCCTTTCCAACAAGGAGAGACTAGAGATGGCTAGAGACTACAAATTAATTCATAAAAATAGGTCTGTGCATAACTCACAAACAAGAAGAGAAGTGAATAATTCATCATTATTTGCATCATATTTTAAACACACCCAATGCAGTCATGTAGGGAAAGGGAAACCTCTCATATTTTTCTTGCAAACTAAGCAAATTAAACACAGGAATTATGGAGAAATTATAAATGCAGAAGCTAGGATGGCGTGGAAAAGGAGAAATATTTAAGATTAGCATTGTACTTTACATATAAAATTCCAGAACTTGAATATTTTTCTTTCCTTTCATTTTTATAGAAAATTTGGCTAGGAACTTTTCATTACCTGCAGCTTTGTATTGGCAGCCAGCAGCGAATCCCTGTAGCAAACTTCCAAGGGCTTCCTTTAATGTTCTTTAACGTACAATGTGCATAGTCTTGACTACATACTGAAAGGGCATCCCTGAGCCCTGGGGGTCCCACACATGCTCCCAGCATTGCTCAGGCCTAGCAGCCCTGTAGAGACTCCAAGTAGCAGGTGCCAGCCAGAAGAGAGAGGCATGCTTACTTGTACTTTGGAGGTTTACCATATTTCTTCTGAACTGGAAAGGAAAAAAGAAATACAGTGACCAATTGAGCTACTGCCAGTCTGTCGTTATCTTCAGTGCTATGTTGTGTACCACTGGTGTAGCTTTTTGCTGTACACAGGTGCGTTACCTGCTCTTCCTGCAGGAGACTGTGGCTTCAGGAGGGCAGATTTTGGACACCCTGGAAACACAATCAGCCAGGAGGAAGGGAAAGGTGTTTAACATTGCTGGAGAAAGTCCTCAAGCTATGCTCACAACCAATTTTTTTTTTTAATAAACATCATAAAGTAATCAGGTCAACCAGCGGATCAGGCCCAGCCAGCAGGGGTTCATGAAAGGAAGGTCCTACTTGACCAACCTGATCTCCTTCTATGATCAGGTCACCCACCTAGTGGATGAGGGAAAGGCTGTGGATATTATCTACCTGGACTTTAGTAAAATCTTTGACATTGTCTCCCACAGCATTCTCCTGGAGAAACTGGCAGCTCATGGCTTAGGCAAGTGTACTCTTTGCTGGGTAAAAAACTGACTGGATAGCTGAGCCCAGACAGTTATGGTGAATGGAGTTAAATCCAGTTGGTGGCTGGTCACAAGTGGTGTTCCCCAGGGCTCAGTTTTGGGGCCAGTCTTGTTTAATATCTTTAGCAATGATCTGGATGAGGGNACTATCTGAAAGGAGGGGGTAGTGAGGAGGGTGTTGGTCTCTTCTCCCAAGTAACTAGTGATACAATGAGAGGAAATGACCTCAAGTTGCGTCAGGGGAGGTTTAGATTGGATATTACAAAAAATTTCTTTACTGAAAGAATGGTGAGGCATTGGAACAGGCTGCCCAGGGAGGTGGTGGAGTCACTACTCTTGGAGGTGTTCAAAAAACATGTAGATGTGGCACTTTGGGACATTGTTTAGTAGGCATGGTGGTGTTGGGTTGATGGTTGGACTAGATGACTTTAGAGGTCTTTTCCAACCTTAATGATTCTATGATTCTATGGTTCTATGAATTAGTTATTAGATGAACAATCACATATCTCAAAGAAAGATTATCTGGATCCCTAAGGCCAAACCCGAACTTTTAGCGACCCTTGCTTGTCTAAACTTCTAATTGTCACAGCAATGGAGACTAGATCAGATATATTTAAAAAAGGATGTGAGAGCATGCTGAGTGAGTTTCTTTTTGCTAGCTTAAGCCAGACCTGGGACATCACTATAGCATAGTTTGCCTTTCCTATCTGATGTGTGCTTTCTTCATGCTAAAGATTTATGGGACACATTCCTTAGAGCCTTAGAGACAAAGAGCTCTCTGCTGGGCATATCTGAAACTGCTAGGCCTAGGAACAAAATAACTGGGATTTCTTATTCATTGGGTTTGCTGGAAAACCCAAGCTAGAAGTTGTCATGCTGTTTAAACAAAAATATACAACTTGACTCAGGCCTGGAAGACTGTGTTTCTGCTGAGTTGTACGTGTTTTGATTGTTTAAGGAGGATCTCAAACATAGCCAGCTGATTCTGGTAGATTAAAAAATATTACATTTCAAGCATGTGAAGCTGTGCCTCTAATAGCTGGTGTTTCAAGCACCTAAAATTACCTGCCAGCAGGTCCCCTGCTTTTGATAACACTCTTATTCATTACTCTTCTGATATGTCCAGCTTCCAAGATGTTGTGGTTTAACCACAACAGGCAGGCAGCTAAACACACACAGCCATTTGCTCACTACCCACCCCTAGTGGTATGGGGGAGAAAATCAAGGGGGGAGGAAAAAAAAAAAGTAAAATTTGTGGGTTGAGATAAAGACAGTATAATAGGATAGAAAAGGGAGGGAAATAATAACAATATACAAAATAAGTAATGCACAAGGCAATTGTTCACCACCCACCAACAGGTGCCCAGCCAGTCCCCAAGCAGTGATCGCTGCCCCGTGGCCAACTCCCCCCAGTTTTTTACCTACCATGACGTCATATGGTATGGAATAGCCCTTTGGCCACTTTGGGTCAGCTGTCCTGAATGTTCCCCCTCCCAGCTTCTTGTGCCCCTGGCAGAGCATGGGAAGCTAAAAAGTCTTTGATTAGTGTAAACACTACTTAACAGCAACTAAAACACCAGAGTGTTATCAACATTATTCTCATACTAAATGCAAAACACAGCACTATACCAACTACTAGGTAGAAAATTAACTCTATCCCAGCTGAAATCAGGACACAAGATAAAATTAGAAACTCATTAACCGGTATTTAGAAAGGCCTAGTACCTTAACTCATTATGCTGGGAAGATTATCTCAGAATGACATGTCATCTCAAAACTGGATTTTTATATAGCTTGAGATTCAGAACTGTATTAGACTTAAGATTATCTCACAGTGGACCAACACATTGTCATAGAATCTATTTTAAACATTCAGAAATGTCATTATTGCTATTATTATTGCTCATTACCTAGACTAATAGGAGCTCCAAGATCCTGCCAAGGTTATAGAGCCAGTACAAAAGGAACTTTACAGTTATCATATTGCTATACAGTTCAAAACCTCCGAAATCTTTCAAAACTATCTTTAAAATAAGACAGTCCATTTTCTTGAAATTCAGCTCCGAGGGTTTTTTGCTTTGTTTAAAAAGAACAAAAAATCATATTTTAGAATTACAGTCAGACCAGGTCTGAAAACAAATGTAGCAGTATAACCTGCTGTGAGACAGAATGTGTAAGAAATTATTTTCTGAACAGTGTTGCAACAGAAAACAATTTTGGGTAAGATAAAGGGGAACCTACTCATTAAATAATGGGACTAGAGCGAAGTCTGAACTGTCAGAGCTTGCCTGGCTTTCTTCACTTTTATACACTTTGTCTCAGCCTTAGCCTTGTCAAAACACCTGCATTTGGTGTGGAGTTGCTATCTTTCAGGCAACCCATAGCTACAAGGAGAATTGGGAAGGTAGACACAGCTGAGACAAAATAAAATATGACACACTTTTGCATGATATACACAGAGGTAATACACAGAGGATCAAATGGACCTAGCATGAGTGAGTAAATATCGCATGAATGCATCCCCCCTCAGCTACAGATCTGGTTGTGCAGGAACTCCCAAATGGGTGGCAATGTCTAAAGGGAAGAGCCAATAACCAGCTTGGCACTGGTGTGTCAAGCAGACAAAATAGATCCACCTCTTCAGCTGCCATGACCTACAGGAGGGTGCATCTCTCCATCAGGTGCAATTTAACCACGAGCAGTTTTCATAGAATCATAGAATAGCTTAGGTTGGAAGGGACCTTAAAGATCATCTAGTTCCAACCCCGCTGCCATGGGCAGGGATACCTTCTGCTAGACCAGGTTGCTCAAAGCCCCAACTAACCTGGCCTTGAACACTTCCAGGGAGGGAGCATGCACAACTTCTCTGGGCAATGTGTTCCAGTGCCTCACCACCCTCATAATGAAGAATTTTCTGGGGCCTTCACAACTGTATGGTGAAACTATCAGTCTAGCTGAGACTGGGACAAAGGCTTCAGTCACGCACTTCCCATGCCCGAGGGGACTGCTGAGCTCCTGTGCCACAGCAAAGATGGGGTCTGGGGAGCTACCTGCCCTAACCATTCACACCCAGAAATACTGCCAGGTGGTTTAAACCTAAGAGCTGCTACGTAAGAAGAAAGAGTGGTGTCTGCAGGAGGAGCTGAAGGGAGCTCCTGGCAGATGGAGCAAGTCATGGAGTGAGGGGGCGTCTCAGGAGCTAGAAAGTGTGTGTGGGGGGGGAAATGTTTGGGAGCTGATACTATCAAGAAAGGGCATCAAAATATCTTGCTTCCATTTTGCTTTCTCTGAAAATCAGAGCATGGAAATTCATCCAGAAAGTCTATACGGAACCCATTGGTGCCAGAAGACACATTTTTAGAAAGGCAGTAATCTGGATTTAAAATGTGAGACCAATAGGGGACTCACCATATAGGCAAAGATGTTCAAATGGTTAACTGCCCTCTTTGCTAGAAATGTATTTCTTATCTATAATCCTAACTCACACCACCTCACTGTCCCAATGCTGCATTTTGCTTAATGATTCTCTCTGCTGAATTTAAGATCCCTCTATGATCAGCAGTCTTCTCCTCAAATAGTTATCAACAGACCATGTTAGAGTCACCTCTTAACCTTCTCTTTGATAACTAAACTCTTGGAGGATGCTGTCTTTCACATCCATATTGTCCTTTTATTCATATGTTTTCTAAATTTCTTTGTAGCTTTTCATCATCCCTTCAGCATCAAGTACACTAGAATTAGAAACAAATGCCAGGACTATCTTCAGCAGCCCTGCACAGAAGTAAACCTCAACCTCCATGACAATAGTGTGCACCAAAGCCAGTGTTTGCTTGCTTTCTGAGCCCCATTAGTTTTTAGGGACTCTCCCTTCACAGCACCTCCGCAGCACCTTATGTATTTCAAGTGGAAGTGGTTAATGAATGGGCAGTTTTTCAAAACTACCTGATGGCTGAGTATGAGGCAACATGGCAAATATTAATTGGGAGTCTATTCTTGAGCATACGAGACAGCAGGGAACAAAAAACAAAGTCAGAGTGGGCGAATTGCCTGGAAGCAAAAGATGCTGCCACTGACTACAGCAAGTCACCTACTGTGTTAACATGCTGGACTTTCATTATTTTTTTAGGGTTCAGTGGGAATTTCTTCCATACACAAAAATATTTTCAATCATGAAAGACAGTCCAAGTTCATCCACTTTTTTTTTCAGGGCAATACAGATGTGTATCTAATGCAAATGGAGTCCTGCTCAGAAAACAACTGAAAAGCAGAGACTGTGCAGCATGAGTAGGGACCATCATTGCAACCCTTTATCAGGGTCCTGAGACATTCAGCTTCTGCTTTTGGGTAGTGATCAAATTTAAACAGTGTAAGATGAAACATCTGTGAGTATGGAAAGGTTTAACCGGGGACATGGACTGCTTCTGTCAGGGCAAGATGAACAACAGAAACATGATGAGGGAGGCATGAGGCTTCTGGAGCAGTATGGTAAGAGGGGCTACCCAGAAAATTCCAGACAGCATACAAAATAAAAGATTATTTTTTCTTTTCTTTTTTCTTTTTTTTTAATTAAGTGCCTTGTTTCCAACTACACCATCTGTAGTATCATGCTCAGTCTTTATAAGGTACTCTCAAAAGAAGGATAATTATGAATTTAGTAACAAGATAGTACTTTTAATATTTCCTGTAATACATTTCTAAAGTCTTACCCATATGTTTTCAGAAGACTGTATCAGAGATAATCAGTGGGAAGCCAGGAATATGGTAATGAAGAAGTGTGGTAGAAAAGTTAATCAAAGGATCTTAAAGAGAAGGAGAAAAAAAATAACAGTCCTGCCCCCAGCCCCCTTTCCTTCACTCCCCCTAAGACAAGTAACTGGTCACTTATGTTCTTGTCCAAGTATCTGGTCACAGGAGCAAAGAAAGCAGCCTCCGCAATGAGGAAAATGAGCAAAATAGAGGAATTTGAACATGACACAACATCAAAGAAGAGAATAAACATTTCCCTCCTTAAAATCATAGTTTTAGGATAGGAGAAGCTCCAGATGAGAAACAGGTTGTGTGAGATGTCCAACACAGTACATTACATTACATCACTTTGAGGACAACACGATGACCCATTCCACAACTTGCACAGGCCAGTTTGAGGGGTGGTACCACAAGGAGCAGAACAGGAAAAAGTCTGCCCTAAATCTGGAAAGACTTTGTGACTATTAGCTATTCAGAAATACTTCAAGCACAACAAGAATACTGGCCAAAGCGCAGCTTGTAAACTGCCATCATTTATTAAAGTGAGGGCATTTTGAGTCCTGGGAAGTATAAAACTGAGCCTCCAGGAAACAGAAGCAACCAAGAAATGAAGGAGTCCAAGAGAGGAGCTGTAAACGGTAAACCATTTCAAAGCAGTTAAAGATGGAAGAAGTCCTGCTAGGTCATGTAAGTCAGTGCCCTTACGAGTGCATGAGAGAGAGACAAGAAGAAAACAGCTCTGGCCTTGAACATCCTACACCGCCTGAGGTCACAGCAAGAAATTATGGAGAAAAAGGGCAGCCACCTCCAGAGAGGGTCTCTGCTATGACCTCAGGGGAAATGGTAACATAGGGCTAGCTTAATCTTGGCACCTGCCTATTACGTCTCTCTCGGAAAGAGAAAAGTATCTTGGAAAGTCAGTCATAAATAGCTGCCCTAAAGCTATTCCTTTTCCATTGCTGATAACTAAAAGAAAGTGAAATAGTCCAGGTGTAAGAGGACACCAGGTCAGTGGGGGAGAGGTGGGACAGAATTTGGTGATGGATTGGATCCTTCTGGCCCAGCTACGTTTCTAATTATTTGTAGGAATAGCTCAGTGACAGCGGTGCAAGCTGCTTTGCTCAGAGGTAACAGAGCCCAGAAACGAGCAGCAGCAAATAGAAGAGAAATTGGAGAAAAGAGAATAAAAGAGAAATGGCAAGGACAGGAGAAACCTAGCTGAATTTATGCTAACCCAAGCAGTACTGGGGAATAAGAATGGCTTTTGCAAATGTATTGTAGGGGAAAGGGAAGCCGGCCAGAAAGTAGTTTCATTAATAAGCAAGAGGAAGATGAAACAACCAGTATTTCTTCAAAAGCCAAATTACCCCCTCACTATTTTTTTCTCAAATAAAAAATTTAAAAAGGGTGTAATAACTAGAAAATAACAAAAATCCTGTACAAATAGCCATTAGTATAGTACAGGTTAAAGGAATGGTTGGAAATTTTGAATATCCACCGTACAGATCAATCAGCTGGTCTGGTTGCACTCATCCTACGGTGATGAGGGAATTAGCCAGTTAATTTACTGAACCATTGGCAATTATTTTTGAAAGTCATGGAGAACTGTGGAAGTCCCAGAGGCTGGGAATAAAGCAAATATAATATTGATTTACACAGAAGGAAGAATGATCTTGGCAATTACTGCCCAGCACTTTTATCTTCAATCTCCAGGAAAATAATGGACAAAACAGTACAAAAAGAGCTATTAGAAAACTTCAAGAGGGCATTGGAAACATGAGCAACAAGTGACATGGGATAAAGAAAGAATCCATTCTAGAGGGAGCTATTGATGTTTTATACCCATAAGACTACAATCAAAAGGTAAGGGATAAAAGTAATGAAATCGAAACAGAAACCTCCCTTCAGCAGAGCACTTAAGTGCATGCTTAAGCCCTCCCAAGTAAGTTTTGAGCAACCACTGGATGAAAGGACAGGCTTGTTTGCCTTCTCAAAGTTCAGCAATGAGCATAAATGATTTGCTTAATCAAGACCTACATGAAGAGCAACAGCAGAAGGGAGACTGATAAGGAGCCCTATGCAGAACTGCAGGAGAGAGTGATGAGGAAGAAGGAATAAAATGTTCACAGGGTTCCCTCCAGTTCTGACTCTGAGTAAATACCTTCATTAGGGATGCAAAAGGGGTTGCAAAGTGCACACTCGGGTACAGAAGAGAAAGGGCAAAATCACAGCAATACATACGTGTCTAGAGAATTACAAGTGAGAAGTAACAAAAGGCAATTCACTGTAAAACAAAACCTGCATTCTACTAACACATCCAGGGGGAAATAACCCAAAGCGGAGTCATCCAAGGAGAAGGAGAAACCCAAAATAAACAACGTCAGGCATTTAGGAAGAACAAAACTGGACAGCAAATTGTTCACTGCTTGTAAATGATGGATAAAAACCACTGTAAAGCCAGCAGATCACAGTGAACAGGGGTGATGGACGCTGTTACCTGTTCAGTACTGGGGAGACCCACAGTGAGAAGCCTCATTAGGTACCAGACAACCTAATTAAAGAAACTGGAGCGGGTTCAAAGAACAAAAGGCAAAAATTATTAAGGTGTCAAGGTACTGAGTTTGAGGAGAGATTCTGACATTAAAGTTTCATTATACAGCTTGGCTGTGTTATGATAAGACTTCAATACTGCCATCCACTGCATGTCCTACACAGAGAAAATTGCAGAACAGAGGCTGGGGGCTGGTCACATACAATCACTTTTTCTGATGCCTGTAGCTCCATTACTGGCACAGAGACAACTCTCTGACAAAAAAAAATATGAGTTTACTACAGCCCAAATACCTCCTTTGAAAATGGAAAAGGGCGTGGAGCGAGACTCTGTTGGGCTTCTTGCAAAAGCAAAACTCAGACTTCACAACTTAGAGCAAAGAGGAGTGATGCAGATTTAAGCCATGCACTCATCCTTCTAAATCCGAATTACTCCAATATTTTATATGCATAAGAAAGAGCTACCTTTGAGATTGCCCCACGGACAACATAATCTCCACAGCCCTACCTGAGAGGGACTCTAACTGCACATTGGACACGTCCCTGGTATTAGGGTGCTGGGTGGGGGTCCCTCAAGAATACTAAGTGTAACTTCTGCAATTATTGTCTTACTTTACTTTATCTTACTGATGGTAAGAGAATTTTTTCCTCTTAAATTATTTCCTTCATTTCTTGTCACCTCTCACTCAGATCATCCCAATTATTCATCGTTACTCCTTGCTATTTTTAATGCTTAACATCTGTTGGAAGAATGCTTACTCCAGCCTTGAAATGCACAACAAAGTAATTTTGCCAGTTTAATGAAGAAAATTATAGGTAGGTAAAGGTGAGAAAATAGTGACAGAATAACACAGAAATGAGGGAACATGGTTGGAAAAATCTGATATATTAAATACTGACATAACTGTTTTGCAGGAGATCATGGAGGTGGTCAGCTATCATTTCTAGACCCCTGACTTAAATCAGACACAGGTCAGAGTTGACAGAAATCTTAATATCCATTAATGACCTCTGCGCTGTCGGCTCAACTCCAATTATTAACAGGTAACTATCCAAAAGAGGTGTGGGCTCATACACATGCACAAAGCAGCGGGCTCCCTGGTTGCCAATGGCTAAGCAGGTCACAACTGGTATGAAATATCCTTTTGATGGCTAAACATCAGCTCCCCATTCGGGACCGAGACCTGTGCCTGAATGATGTGAAGAAAGAGCACTCCGGCTGCATTCACTCTCTGGCATTTCCCTTGGGAAGAGGATTTACCAGGGAGACTACAAAAGACACAAAAGCACCTCTTTTCGCCTGCCTGCTGCTGACATATCCTGACATGGAGCTGGAAAGCAGCTGTACTTCTGCAGGGTGCCCTGTCCTTATCACAGCTGCCAGCCCCATTTCAGTCTTTCAGTAGTAATATCAATCCCCTAGCTTTTCTAAATATCTAACTGCATCTTCCCACGTAATAATTAAAGCCACAATAGCGATGTGCAGTTATGGCTGCTGCAGAATTTTGTTTCCAAGATCTTGTTTTCATTTTCTCACAAATACCTGTATCTTGAGCCAAAACTTCCCAAGATTGCTTTATGCCTGAGGGAGAATTTTGTTTTGTTTTTTTTCTGAAAGCTTGATCAAATGCTGTATAGCCAGGTTTTTAGAACAAGGAGAGGAAAAGAAAAAGGATGCGGCTTTTTTTATAGCAAAAAATGGTTGCAACTTTATTTGAGCTTTCCTTACAGTTTAGCAGCAAAGAGATCAACTGCAAAAATGTTTGACAGGATGGTAGCTTTTGCAAAGATGATATGATGTTTTCAAAGTCATGTTTAGTGACGCAGGGAATTTTGTGCACATGCTCTCTTGTCTCAGCAGTAGCGCCTCTAATGATACCACTTCCAAACGGTGTTCTCCAAGAGAGCTGCTCACTGTCTCAATCTTTCTGACTTTGTCTTTTTTAATTTTGAAATGCTTCATTTTAGATTCAGACAGCTTTTGTGAGCAAAAGCGATGCTCATATAACCTATCTGCATTCAAAACAAAGGAGTGAGAATGGGAGTAAGTCCAAAAACACCATCTCACAAAATATATTCAAATCCTCCAACACTTCTAAGGTAACATTATCCCAGAGGGTTAGCTATTTACTTTTGACACTTTTTGTCTTATTCTCTGACTAGATGAAACACTAGCTTGTGACCAGTTATAGTTCTGTCCTTTTTAGGAAAGAAAAAAGAAAATAATCAGGCAATGGTTAATAAAAGCAAGCAATAGGTTATTTTCTGTCAACTCAGCTGCAGTATTTCTTCAACCAAAATGCCTGACACAGCAGCCATCACATTTCTGAGAATGTTCCAAAGATTTACAGCAGTTTAGTCTCAAAAAAATTAAAATCTGAAGAAATGAAATCTGATTTTAGGAGCAAGGAGATGGGAGACGTATTGCCTGAAGGGTTAAAAGAAAAAAAAACCTCACTGAAAGTCTGGGTAATAAAGTCACAGTTTTTCAGCTTTGGTCATTCATCAGGCATTTTTCAAATACACATATATTTTAATATTTTAATATTTCTACTGGTCTATTACGGACTCCACCACAGTCTGCCATTCCTGAGGAAGCAGTCTCAGGTGCCAGCGGCCGGCTTCAGCAGCTACATGAGGAAAGCTTCCAACTCACCGAGGTGAATTAGAAGCCCAGCAGCACTGGGTTTAATATCCCGCTTGGAAAGGTGCACTTCTGTCAGCAATAGAACACTCAGGAACACCTTCAGAGTCCTAGCCTGGAAATACCTAGGCCATCTTACTTCCTCAGGCCTTTCTGAGCTGCTCCCTTTCCTCAAATGTCCTGAGGCAAGCACGCCTCCTCCCCAAAATGACTCAGAGCTGACATCTATACCTGCAATGCTTGCTCAGCCTGGCGGTCTCTGATGCACAAACAAACCAGCAGTGCTGAAATGAAAGATGAAAATTTTTTAATTGCATTCAATGAACTATTACGATTTTGAATCCTTTTTCCATCTTTAGCAATTTTTTATTAGCATTGCTGTAAGGAACAGTTTTTAAAAAAGTAGTTCATGGATTCTTTTGGGCTTCACTCTGGTTTTAGGGTTGAGCTAAACGTTAAATCACAAAGGACTAAAAATATTTCCTACCAGAGTTTCTTTAAATTTAGAGTGGTAAGTAACAATGTCATTTTGTTCCTCTTTACTTGGCACTTGTCCGACTGCATGGCAAATACTGTGTCCAGTTTTGTGTCCCCAGACACAAGGATGTTGACCAACAGAGTGAGCTAAGCAAAGGGGCACCGAGATGTTTGGGGTGGCAGCACTTGCTGCATGAGACGAGGCTGAGGAGACAAGGCTTGTTCAGCCTGGGGAAGAGAAAATAAAGCTTTGAGAGACCTACTAGCAGCCTGTCAGTACTTATGAAGAGGTTATTGAGAAGATGGAGGCAGGCTTTTCACTGAGACACATGGTCGTAGAACAGGACAGTGGTCATAAACTGAAAGAGGGGATGTCCACACAGGATATAAGAAAAAGCCTTTCCACCATGAGGACAGCCAGACTTCAGAGCAGTTTACCCAAAAAGGTTGTGCAGGCTCCATCCTTGGAGGTTTCCAGTGCCTGACTGGATAAAGCCCTGAGAAGCCAGGTCTGAATTCAGTACTGACTCTGCTTGGAGCCAGAGGTAGGGCCTTGCAAGAGCCCTTCCCTTCCAGACTACATGGTTCTACAGTTCTCCTAGACACTGCGCACTACTAATTGATAGGCATTGTGGCCACTGCGTGTAGTGACTATATACAGTGGTTATCTCGGTGGAGCATAAGGACTGGGGGAGGCAGGGAAATCCTCCCTCCTCTTTTGTTTGCTGTACATGTGGGGGTTTCAAGAAACATTGCATTCAACCCCTAGTGCTCCTATAGATATCCTGGGTGGGTCTGAGTCACTTTGGTCCTCAGATTCTGTTTCATAAAGCAGGAACATCCACAGAAAGAAGCAGAAAACTTTCAGGGATTTTCTTAACCCAGTGCCTCGCTACAGAAAGCTGTTTTGTTCTCCTTTCCATTTACACAGCCTTTTTTAGCCAGCACACTCTTAGAGGCACAGTGTCCCACAGGGATGTGCAGCTGGGGCTCATAGGTACCCCTGTTTCCCTAAGTATTTGTTGATGTGCTTTATTGCTCTGTTTGGAACCACAGGACATTTAAAAACACTATTATCACAAGGAGTTGCTTATGTACTGATCCAGTTCTGCAAAAGGTGTTTCTCCAGCCATAACAATTCTACATCAAAATGCCTAATGACATGCGCAAATAATTTCTGTGGTTACTAAGCAGACACACACAGCACCACACCTGCCTGAAATGGCATGCTGAAAAGCCAGAGATTTCCTCTCACTTGACTCATTCCTCTCGTGCCTGCTTTTGGAGAGGAAGGGGAAACATCAGAGACTTCTCTGTTTAAATTGGGAAAGTTATTTTTAGCACAACTACTCTCTGCCATACTAGGCAGTGGAGGTGGGAGTGTTCAGGGCTCAGGAACTGAGGTCCTCCATATTCCTACTGCTGGATGGGTCTCAAATGTTTTATCATCCTAGCCTCCTTATCCTTCCAAGAAATCATTTCTCCCCATAGCAACACACAGCTTTCTGATATGAAATAAATGAAAGTCACAGGGCCATGGAGGCAGGCCTGTGGACGTTTAAAATTGCCCTGAACTGTAGGTAGATCCATGCATATATCAGCAGATTTGAAATGGGAGCCCCTGCCAACCAAGCTCATGCTCCTATTTTATCTCTGCGTGGAGCCACTGGCTAATGGCCTGGACAGCCGTGTTGAGAAGCACGCTGGGCTCCTCCAACCAAACCCACCCACCAGGCACGGGGCAACAGCAAGGGGGGCTCCAGCACTGGCTCTGGCACAAGTTCCCAGCATTTGCCGCTGCAGCAATTTCCCTGCCAGGAACCCGGTGCAGGGGTTGGTTTGGATTATCTTACTACAAAGTTGCAGGCCAGAGGGGACCATGACACGGTTTGATGGAATCTCCCACATATCAAAATTACACCTTTTATGCAAAATGTGGAATGAACCTAGATTTGATTAAAGATACCTGCTACAAAGGCACATAAACCTCTGCCTGGAGCCCAGACTTTGGCACCAGGAGCTGCTCTGCTGTCTGCCTGGGACAGAAAACCATCTGCAGTATCTGAAGGAGGAGGGAATAATAGCAGCCTTTTCTTTCCCTCTGCCGGCAGAAATGAGAGAAGCACCATAGCCTTGTGCTCATCCGGAGGCTGCAGAGCTGGATGCCTCATACTACTTTCACTAAAGGACATGTAACTAAAAACAACCATATGGATTTTTTCTCTACTTTTTTTTTTTTTAAGTTTACTTCCTCTAGCAGACTCTTTCTGTGCAATTGTTTAGATAAGAATGAATGTTTACAGCCCAGTTATATGCTCTTGACAACAGGGTTTTATAAAGAATAGACTTGACAGACCTCTAACTATTGACTCTCACATGAAAAAAAATGGATTGAAATTTCCAGCAGAATAATTATACACATGTACAATCAGTGATTAATGAGCTTTTTGAGGAAAGCTAAAGCCACTGAATCATAGCATGCGACTTTCATATCAAGGGCAACAATCACAGCATCGGGAATTTGTAGCCTTGCATAAAAACAAAAGGCCAAAATATGTACTCTTTTTACAATCCATGCAAGCCATCAATTTCTCTGAAGTGGCATGGGGTGTATGTCAGGGAGAATTTATCCTGCACAGTTTTGTATTATTTTTACCCTTATATCACCTCCGCTTTATGAGGCTGCCTGTTGGTCTGGCTTTCCCCATACAAATAAGCCTGCTCATATGAAATAATTATTCACCTTTGGGCACCTCCCTCTCCCAGCCTCCAAAAACACCCAAAATGTTTTTGTAAAGCTTAAAAAGGACACTTCGGTTGGCTGGGATTTTTGTTGTTTGCAGGCTGGGCCGCTCAATGTGTTGATAACAAAAGACAGAGGATGGGGGAGTGGGGAGCCTGCTCCCATGTACTGAAACCATCGTGCGCTTCTGCCACTTCTTGTTTGCAGTGGACAGGAAGGAAAAATATGGAAACAGTGTGGGAAAAGTTGCTCTCAAGTTACTTCAAACCCAGCTGACACTCTGATCTGCCAGATGTCTTACCAGCAAGCTGAGTTTTTTTCATTACACTCCATCTCAATTTCCACACCAAAGAGGTTCAGATAAGCTTACGCCTCTGCCTGAACCTCTGAACATTTTGAAGTTTGCCATCACTGTCATTTTCCCCGCATACTGCTGGTTTCTCTCATGCTGACTGAGCTCTTGCAGAACTACCCAGCCCTGATAACCATGAAGGAAACGATAGGAAATGCAAATCAATAATAGAAGCAAAAATAGTGTTTTCGCAAATTACAGGCTGGTGCATGAAGAAGTTTGTCCAGCTCTCCTGGTTTCAGCTGGGATAGAGTTAAATTTCTTCCTAGTAGCTGGGATAGTGATGTGTTTTGGATTTAGTATGATTTAGTATGATTAGTATCGACAACAATGTTGATAACACACTGACTTTTTAGTTGCTGCTAAGTAGTGCTTACACTAAGTCAAAGACTTTACCAACTGAGAAGGCTAGAGAGATGCACAAGAAGCTGGGAGGGGGAACATCCAGGACAGCTGACCCAAACTGGCCAAAGGGCTATTCCGTACCATATGATGTCATGCTCCATATATAAACTGGGGAAAAGGTGGCCAGGGGGCCGCTGCTCAGGAGCTGGCTGGGCATCAGTTGGCGGGTGGTGACTGATTGTGTTGTGTATCACTTATTTTGTATATTTTTTTCCCCCCTTCCTTTTCTGTCCTATTAAATTGTCTTTCTCTCAACCCAGAGATTTTACTGGTTCTTTTTCCTCCCTCAATTCCCTCCTCCATCCCACCATGGTGGGGTAGTGAGCGAATGGCTGTGTGGTGTTTATTTGCCCGCTGGGCTAAACCACGACACCAGCAATTCCAGGGAAATCCTAACGCAGGATATCTGGTAAGTACAACTTTGAGCACACATCATTAAATCCAGGCAATGATGGTGCTAACCCAACACAGACATTTGCTTGTGTTATTTTATACCTCCACTCATACTGAGCTGTCACGCTCAACCATTTAATCTGAGATGACAGAAGGAAGACCTGGAAGCAGAAAGTTTGGGCCTGGCGGTCAGGAAGAGGCTTTCTATTTCTGGCTCTGTCACCAGCTGCCTACTGCCCTGGGCAGGTCACCTCACCTCTTGCTGTCCTACCTGTACGCAGAGGAGTCAGAGGACCTCTCTCCCTCACAGGTCATAGTTTTGCTCATCAACGTATATGACGCACCCAAGACCTTCTTGCACTGAAGATGTTGTTTCTGTGAACAGCAGCTAGCGTCCCTTTTGAGAAATGTGAAGGTAGGCTAGTTTTTGGTGCTCTTACTCATCCTGGAACTTGTGAAGCCCCATGTCACTCCCTGCAAATCTGGGACCATTGGAGGAGTAGGATCACCACCTTTTTCTTTGGGATTGTAGATGGCAGAGCAAACTGAGAGGGCATGGGTGAATTTTTAAATATTGAAAATATATTAGGAAGTTGGACTATTGCCTGAAAACTGGAGGCACATTTCCCTACAGTGGCTTTTTCTGGGGCCAAGGGCACAATGGCTCTTTGTTATCAGCAATGGTGTGCTGCTGCCACAGTAATTGAAACAGACTGCTCCCTCCAGGAAACGCCAAGCAGCAGTGTTTTTACCATAAGGGAGGGCTAGACAACTAAAGGAACAGAGAAGAAACATGCAAAATACAGATAAATACAGGTAAAAGTACCCACATATAGCTGAAAGCATGACCTCGTTGCGTTCAGCATCACAACAAACACAGCAGTGCTACAGATGGCAGATCAACAATGACTATTTACCTGCAAGCAAGTGGCAGTTTTCCTTCCAGGAGAGCAGTGCTTGCCTTTCATTCACAGAGCTCTCCCTCAGGCTGGCAAGCTTGGCAATTGCAGCTTGATTGCTGTAGTATTTTCCCCAGCAGGTATCTCCTGAGGGGATGTGGTGACTCAGTCCTTGTCTCCTGGGGTTCTCTGGCTCTTCCGTGCCCAGCTATAGCTTTGAGCGTGCTAAAGAGTTAGCTGTGGATCGTGATCAAAACATATAGGGCTGGAAGACAAGACACACATTTGCTTCTGACTTCTCTATGGTCAGGACAAAGAAGGACAGTGTTGTGTGGGTAATAGGAGTTTGTTCTTGTTTATGTACTTTTACTGTATTCCCCGAATTGGTCCTCTGTAATCTCTCACTTTGCAGAAAAAGGGCTGTGGGTTTCCTTCAGGTCTCTGCCAATATCTACATAAAACATCTGGATACATAGAGAGATGTGGACAGAGCACCAAAATAAGCACTCTTGACACTTTCTTTTGTGGTTACTAATTGAGAGCACTGTTACTGCTCAGTATCGCAGAAGCATACAAGAAGTGCTGGGTGCTGGAGAGCGAGAAGGAAGAGCACAGCTCCGACCCCAGGCGAGCATGATGTGGGATGCTGTGCAACAACCAGCAAAGAGACTCAGAACTGGGCTCTAATGGATGGGTATCTCTGGGTTCTACCAGCTGAAGCCTAGAGTCAGATGTAGACTTCATGTCTCAAACTGTCCCTCCTAAAAAAATAATCTTCCTGCTGATGTTTGAACCAAAGAAACAGCAGTGAATAGTTACAATTTTGTAATCCTTTTTCTTAATGCCCACAATATTTCATGAGATCTCAGAAGGGCCCTTGGATGCTAAATTCCCATTTCCTTAACAAAGGCTGCTGCAGGAACTGATTGGTGAAGCAATGATGAAAGTAAGCAGTTCATTTCATCGTTTGACTACCAAAGCGACAAAAACAAAGCTCCAGACTTCTGTTTCATGGTGTTTCCAAATGAACAGCTCTTGTTTTGCAGCCATTAAGCTGAGGATTTGCTGCCTCATGCTGTTCTGGAAACTCAACAAGAAGTTGAGAACATATCTGGGTTTTTTTAATTCCCCTCACTTCTTTATTAGTAATAAATGTTTTATAGGCCAGATTCTGGAGTGCCGCTTCCTTGCAACCACTCCACCTGTTAGTCATATGCAAGTCCGCTTCTTCCGTAACTGAAGCTTGGGATCTGTGATGCTAAGAGGAACAGGCAGCAGCAAAAGTTATTTTAATTACCAAAGGCAGAGCATATTTAGAGGACAGATCCAAAGTCTACTGATCTCAGTGGATGGCTTTTTACACTGACCTAAGAAGGCTTTTGATCAGATCCCCAGTTAAGGAAAATGATGTTGCTGCTGCTTAACCATTTTTCGCTAATGTAGGCTGATTGACCACTGTGTTTCTCACTTGTCTCGGGGTTAGCCCACTGACCAGCTGGGACAGAAACGCTGACTCCTTGCCTACTCTGGTCATGCTGCCTTTTACATCCACTCTCAATTTTCCCTGATGCTGTTCCTGGTTGCTCTATGCTGTTTTTGCTGGCTCCCAGAAGAGAGGGGTGTTTTACAGGGGAGCAATGAAGCCGAATGGCTGCTACCAAAAAAGAAATCCCTGGATCTCACAGCCCTGCAGAGCTACTGAAATGTACAATCAAGACAAGAGTGGTGAAGAATATATAAAAATGGAAATAGCTTTAAAGGACCCACCAGACTGAAATTGCTTATGAATCATGAGGGACCACCTCTGTAAGTGGCAGGGGTAGTTTCTCCACTCTGTAAGAGATCCCCATGCTCCCCAGCATGTCTGCAGGAGACCATTTCTGTAAATTGCGATTCGAAAGCCTGTCACCTGATGTGACTCCAGGGGGCAAAAGCAGCATTACTTCAATGCAATCCCAGCATGAAAAAGTTAATAAAATGTCTGTCACTGAGAAACCAATTGTACCTGCAGGGTAAGAAAAGGTCACACATGAATGCATGAAAACTGGGCATGCTGCATAAACTGTTGAATGAAATCTCCTTTCCACTCGTATGTGAACACATTAGGCATAAACAGGATCGGCACACAAAGAGAAGTAAGACTGAAGATTTTTCAGATTAATAAAGTTTGGCTGGATTTTCTTTCATTTTCTTTTTACCACAACACACTGGCTACTTGTGTGTTAGGCAGGTCAGACACTCTTTCTCCTTCCTCTGTGAATTAAAATACTCAGACCAATATTTTTCAGGAGAAATAAAATAACAGGGGCTACTGGATTCTTCTTTCATGATGTGAAATCCTGGAAGAATTTGACAGCTTTTCCTCTGATTTTTAAAACAAATGTTACTTGGTGCCCGCAGTTGGATTAGTCTGTTGCATAAATGCTTGTGAGCACAGGGACAGCGCCATTGATTTCATTAGGGGAGCTCCTATAGAACTGGATCATATGTTTTATGGTCTTACAAATGGTGATTGTTTAAGCACAACCTGCAGTTATATTACCTCTGGGACAAAGAAAGATGCATATGGATTTAATGAAGAGAAAGTGAAGCATTCGTTAGGACTGTAAATGAAATAGGAAATTATTCCATCTAAAGCACCATATTGGGTGCTGTTGCTTTGTTATCTGATTTCCTGTAGCGCTGGTAGAGACAGTGTGTTTTAATTAAGGTTTTCTATAGATTTCGTTGAAAAAAGTTTTATGAAACCAGGCTCTGTTCATGTGGGTCTATCAAAACCAAGGGGTTGTGTGGAATTGCCTAAAATTTTCCAGAATTTCCATTTAAAAGCAAGCTGTGGAAAAGCTGTGCTTAAAATATGCAGACATACCCTTTCCATATTTTCAAAAGATACTTCAGTCATTCTGTCAGCCTGTTTTGAAATAATCCGTTGTCTAACTTTTTAACAAATTTCATGTTGTATAATATAGTAGATTACACAGTCAGAAGCATATTCATAGCACTCAAATTTGCCCTTTGTATGTTACAGACATTATATAGTGCAATCTAATGCAAAATGAGAAGTCAGGTTTGTAAGGAAACAGGTCTAACTGCTTTAAAAACACTTATTTCTGTGGGGTATTTAAACTTCTTTTAATACAGATTCTTATTCACAAGAGTGATGTTTTTTGGCAGGTCAGAGGTTCATCTTCCTAACAGCTTAGATTCAAATCAGATGAAAAATGAAGAACAGAAAGTCAGGAAAGCCATTTAAGAAGGTGGGAAATATAGAGAAAGCATTTTTACCTTGACATTAACAAAGCTAGAAAGGGACAGAAAAGGTTATTAGAGACACAGTGTGCACATGCACATACACGCACACGCATACCTGTGCAGTACAGTATAACCTGTACTTGGTCTCCCTGTATTAGGTCCCTGGCTCCATGTTGGTAGCTAATGAAATGGCGCTAAGAGAAAGTGCTTTTTATCCAAAGCTTGCAGTTGCAATATGCAAGATATGAAAGAAGCACCATCGTCTGGTGGAAACCAGACCCAGAAAGAGGAGGCCCACATAGTCAGTGAAATCCCTTTAATCCCATGAGAGCTGCGTGCCTAAATGTCTTTGAATATTTGCCCCAAAACAACACTTCCAAGGACCCACAGAAAGCATAGAGCTTAGGAACATAGATAAAACAGATTTTTTTTACTGTCCTAATTGAATGCTTTACCCACAAAAATCACTGTTTCCTCCCTTCCTGTACAAGACTTTTCTACTCATGTGGCATTTACTACCTTATGTTCCCCTGCGATAACGGGTCATAACTGTATGCACAGTAGTGTAGCTGCTCTCAAATAACAAAATTATCAAAAACTAAATAATGTTCACTACCACAGTTTGCTTCAATAACCATAATTGTAGGAACAAAAGAAATCCTCTTTCATTTCTTATTAAATGCTTTGAGAGTATTAGAAGAATGTCCTGATTGTCTTTATTTATTCTGTTGCATTAATGAAGCAGAGAATTTAGGGAACTGAAAAGCTTTGAAGAAATGCCTTTCAATCCCAAACCAGAAAAGATTACTGGAAGCAAGCCTAAACTCTTTAGAAAAAAATGTAATTTAAAATGACCAGAGTAGAGTCAATGTCCACTCTTATGGGCTGCATCATTCATACAGTGCAAGGCAACTGCTGGATAACCCAAAGCTGTTAAGGACCAGATTTTGCTCAGAGTAAGGTCTTTATCAGAACTGGCAGAAGAGAAATGTGCAAATACCTGCAAAGCACATAGAGATGGTACGATACCAACAACTGAAATATTTCTCCTCCTAAGGTACGTGTCATGTTATTTGAAGGTCAGCCCACTTTCAGCCAACAGCAAAAACTGTAATTCCTTTAACAGAAGAATTAATTAAGCTCCAAGTAAGAGGTGAGTTTTCATTAATCACTCTGAAACCACTAACTTTTCCTGAACCATCCTACTGGTATGGGAAAAGGTTGTTAGACGTTTCTTAAGTCAAAATGCTTAAATTGGCTTCATGGCATTGACAGGACCATCCTGAAGTGTCCTTTTACTAAAGTTCTTTCTCATTGAATTAGCGCCAAGGGTGCATGGAGTCCTGTCCAGACAAATTAAACAGGGAAAGGGGGAAGTCTTGGCCCCTTCAAAATCAATTGAAGCACCTGCACAGGCATCAGTGTGCCCAGGATGGTCTTTTGTCCAAGAAAGCTACAGCAGAAAGTTATATTTATCCTCTATCAAACATAATGGAAAAAGAGAGCCTTTCCCAAGGCAATTATTTTGCTCCCAAAGGCATTATTAAATACATAGCTGAGTTTCCCCAGGACTTGAGCCCTGGAGGCCAGATCCAAAACTGGGGCCACCCAGTTGTATTTTATGTTTGGAAATCTTAGTGTTCCTGAGGAAGAAACATTCTTGCTGCAGCAGTCACATGGCTGATTTCCTCACACTTTGCGCCCAAGATGTTCTATGAAGGCTTATTCTTGGCATCACGCTGGCTCTGGCCTTTGCACCAGCCCTGCCTGGGGGCCCTTCCTGCGGGGGAGAGCCTTCTCCGGACACAATCCCATGACCATTGCAGGGCAACTTTGATTGCAAAACTGGCCAAGTTGTCTTCGCTGGGAAGACGTTTCTGTTTCAGAGAATAGAGTCAAGCTGCACAGAAGGAGGATAACAAGTGACACAAAAGTATTCTAAGCATAGGAGTGATGGAGCGGTGTTCGGGAGGGACACTGCAGCTTATCTCTCTTCACCAGTGATTCATGCTAACGTTTTCAGCTGTGCAGGAATAGGCTACCGCAATATACAAAGGAGTTTCAACCCACGTCAGCATTGATGGAGAAAGAAGGGAGAAAAATTATTCTAGCTTCTAGCAAAGCTCCAATTAAAATTAGATTTTAAAGTAATGCTAAGTTAGGCACTTAAGCAAAATTCTGTGTATACAGCTAAAATGTAATCTTGTTTCATGCAACTGAACTTAGGCAGCAAGATAAATCCTTAGAAATCTTTATATTTAGGGTCAGCGTTTTCATCTATTAATGCAAACATCATGAAACTACAAGGCAGGGGATAGCATTTTCAAAACATCTCAGATCAGTGTCTGAGATGCCTACACTCCTTCACTCCCAGCCAGTTTTCAGTGGTGCCAATTATGCTTTGCTATGAACACATGTTGAAATCTGCATACATTCGGCAAATTATTCATGCACATGATGAGTTTTCAGATGCAGGAGTTACGGACCTTGTTGCATCAATATCACATAGCTTCAAGGAGAGATTCTGTGGTGCTCACAAAAGACATGAAACAGGCATTTAGGAATACGTATTGTTGTACCTGTCAATCACAGCCATAATACGTGAAGCACAGCAAACCGTCTTTTATCTCTCACCCCCTCATGACAAAGCTTTCACCTCTTTGGTCAGCAGTGTGGTGCCACCACGTCTGCCACACAGCGAGGTGCTGGATGTTGCTGAGCACCTTGCAGAAAGCACATTCCTCACTGCTGCCACCTTCACTGTCACCCTTCCACCACCTGCTAACCCCTCACAAGCGAGCAAAAACCACACCACCGGTTCACTAATGAGATGTAGAGGAAGCAAGGTTTCTTTCTTCTTCCTAGTTATTTGCTACTGTATATTTTTTTTTTAATTTAACATGCACCTCCCACCACAGTGCAACACAGCCCCGTGGTGCTGGGGTGAACTGGAGAATCAAGGCCAAGAGTGTTCCTTACCACCATGGCTGGTGGCACAGCAGGGCTTGCCCCTGCTGTGGGTGACTTCTCCACTGCTGTGAGGGATAGGCTTGAAAGAGCTTTTCCAGTGCAATGAAGGAAATGAACAAGGACAGTCTGTCCAAAAAAAAACATCCCACACTTCAAAGGAAAACAAGAAGTCTCCTTCTTTAGTGGACAGACCTGCAGGAGAATGGTCAAGACTGTCTTGGGTAAAGTTAGTTTAAACATTGAAAAATACTACTGCATGCCTTTCCAAAATAAACACCTTTGACTTCATTCAGGAATTACAACAAGCAAAACTGAAATACAAAATCTTTCCAAACCTGAAATATTAAAATAAAAGAAAACCTTTATCCATTTTTACTTACAGGAAAAAAACCTGTGAGTGGCTTTAGGGCAGAAGTTTTCCTTGCAACATTGATTTCTAGGATGTTGTTGGAAGTTGGGACTTAAAATGTAACTGAGTAGTCACATAAGAAAATAATCTGGAAGGCTGAGATCATCCAATCGGAGACTAAACACAGGCTATGTATCTTACAAATGCAAATAAAATTCAAGGAAATTTGAATATCAAATGCATCCCATGACTTATTTTTGAACACCCAGCTATCGCTTGAGACTCTCTTACATATTATTTTCCTTATGTATAAAAATAGCAATGAAAACAGCAAACATAGAAATAGAAATTATTTCAAGCACCTGTGGGTTTCAGATAATATTTTCCTTTTTGCAAAAAGCAGTTCAAGAATATCTACGTCCTATGGTACTATAAAATTCCCTTTTAAATTCTGTATGATGATTACACATTCTGTTAAATTTGATAAAATTTTTCCTGATCAGATAATTTACAGGAATTATTAGTAAAATACTTCAAACAACAACTAAATTAGTCACAATCTATTTGTAGGCAAATTGGTAAAGAGAAAATAGAAGAGAACTTAACTGAATAAATTATTTATTACAATTTATTCAGTCAGGTTTGATTTAAATGCTTGTTAATACTTTGAGGATTCATGTAGTACAATCTTATAGTAGCCCTGGTCAAGAATTCCAATATGTGAAGTGTGATTTTTTTCTTCTAAAACGCAGCACACTCAGATTTGCCATGCCGTGCCAAACCTGAAAAAAAATAGTTTGGAGCCCTCAGAACATTTTCTTTTGCTAGTTGTTTTCTCCAGTAAGGAAACAATAATTTGTTTCAATAATGTCAAAACATTACAGTACAAAATACTAATATAAAACAACATAATGCAGTATCATAGAAAACAGATGTATAATAAATGTGTCAGATTTTCTCAAATACAAAATTTTATCAAAAGTGGTAGCTGTTCTGTGAAAGATTTAGACAGACTGAACTCTCTCCTGGCTTTCTGGACTGTGCCAAAAGCTCGTACTCTCTTTCCATTTCCATACTGTATGCCAAGAAGCTACTATTCAACACTAATTATAATTCATGAATTATCATTTCTAAACTTTTAACTAAGAAACTTTGTCAAAAAACTCTCCAGTTCCACAGGCACCCTAGAAAATTGTGTTGGCTTGGTTGGAGAGGTGTAGGAACAGTCAAATATCTTGTTTCTGTAAGGGCTGCCTCACTTCTAGGCATGGACCTCTCAGTTGTGAGTCCATTACCATGACACCATCTTACAGCAAAAAAACAAGGGTTAAGGTAGAAATAAAGGAAGATTCACGTTACACAGATTTAAATACAGATCATGCATTTTAAAGCCCCAAAACATGTGTAAGAAAAAGCACAAAATGAAGTTTACATGCCCACCTGGGGTTTTAATGAGCTGCAAAAGGGCTCACTCTGTGTTTCCTGCTGTTAACAAGCTGTCCGAACACCTGTAAAGCCTCGCTGCAAGGATTCAACTCCTAAGCACAGCATCCTTTCCTGAGGACGCTCCTGATCTAGGGATATATGTTGCCTGTCCACATAAACTTTCCCTTGGCTGTAGTCAGTCAAACTTCCTGCCTCTGATTTTCTCTAGTCTATAACTTGAGCAAGACATAAGTTTTAACTCTCCTTCAAGAGGCTTATGGACTGCCATCGCCTAAAAATGAGCAACACTCTTGCCTCTTGTGTCTGCCCATGTGGAATCACCTCCTGTCAAAATGACGAAGGGCTCAACTAACTACAGACACTCCAGCAGCCTGCATGGAGGTTAAACACCACCATTGACCTGTGGAGGCCCAGCTCAGCTCCTTCAAACCAGCATGTCAAATAGACCTGGAGAAGCGAGGTTTGCATGAGTCTGTACAGGAAAGTAATGCATGATGTTCACAAGCAGGCTCTGGATGCTGATGAACATGGTGTGGGAGAACACCTGGGTTGGCTGTGTAGCAGAGCTCCAAATAGGACTCTGGCAGAAAATTGCCCCATCGCCTCCAGAAGAAGAACAAGGTCTCCTGGCTACCTGAACTGAATAGAAAAGGCCAGCAGACAAACCTCAGTGGCAGCCAGGATTTCTCTCTGAAGTTGTACAGGCTGAAAAATAACACTCCTTTTCCAAGCAAATAGCATTTCTCCCGCCTCCTCCCCTTCTGGGCCTGTTCATGGGGTCCAACGAGGATGGCGTGGGCGAGCCCTCACCTTCTGCATTCATAGCCTGGCGCCAGCTGGGACTGTGGCATGAAGTGCTGCCTGCTGGGCTGATATCAGGATGGAGGCAGTGCCCAGTCCCCGGCACAGACAGAAGGGAAGAGATGCTTAAGCTCTCGTGTGCGTGTTGTATAATTAGGGCCTAACGGAGTCTGGTATTTGAAAGCTCACTCATGCCATTCAGTTAATTATAATAGCTAATTTATATCTTTTATTGTTCTATGAACTTGAAACTTCTATTTCAGTGGGAATGGAGCGACAGCTGATGCAAAATGTGCTCTTGTAAATAAACATGGGTTGTGGCAAATGGAGAAAGGATGTTCAACAGCAACAATCATTCTCAGTTAGGATATTGGGGAAAAATTGCAGCGCATTAAGAAAATAGTAACACTTAACAGGGTGTGCATTCATCAGTCAATATGTATGCACAGGGAGCATGCAGAAGCACGGAGATCAGCCAGCCATGCAGGCTTAGGTAGCAATTATTCTGGTGCAGAGTGCCTGGCTTTGCTCATGGATCACACAAACTGGTGGCAAACAGAAACATCCGGAAGCCCAGCTCTCGTAGACACTAAGTGCCACTATGGATTCACCACACCAGCCTAGACAAGTCATGTGCCACCTCTGGGGTCCTATTTTCCTTAAGGGTGAAATGAATTGTACCGACTGGCTTTCCCAGGAGAGTCACTTGTTCTGCACCAGGAAAGAGCGGCAGTACTTCTGCTGCTGCTTACCATAAAATAAGGATAATATATCCCTGCAGAGGATGGTAGGGGAACTCCTTGTTAGCACAAGTGAGTCACTGTGTGGGACTGGTAGGAAGGGAGAGCAGGACCCTCTTAGTAAGGGTGGTGTTAATGCCCAGAAGGCATTTGTCCCTTGCAAGATCAGAAGACAGAACAAACCATTGGTATCTACCCAAGGTTCCTGCTGGGGCTGATCTCTCCTGTAGTTGCCCAGGGTCGTGACTCTCTTGGTCATCCCCAGAGGTTGGTTCCACAACCACATGGTACGCAGGGATGTGGATTGCTCTGCTCCCCAGTGAAGAACCACCCTGCAACTGTAAGGAAGACCTCTGAGACACAGCCAGCCCTCTCCACAGTCCAGTCCCTGCCCAACATACTCATCCCTGACATCAGAATTCACAGTCAAAAAGAGTATCAGAATTGAAAACAATCCATTTCGAGGTTCTCCCCCTGTTGCATTTGCAATTGTGCTTGTTTAAAAACAACTGCACTTTCTAGGTGCTGGGTTTTCTCTTTTTTAAGCAACCAAAAAAAATTGCTGTACCTAAAAGGAGAATAAAATTAGCAAGGCACACCTCAGGGAATTGGGCAGGCAATCCACAAACAGCCTTCAAATGCTCCAGTTGATTATTTCTCATACTCATGATGTGTGTGCACATGATATGCATAAATCCACTTGCCTGATACAGAGAAAACAAAAAAGCAGCAAGTTCATGGACTATTTTTCATTCATTTACCATACACATTTCATTGCTGACCGTATGTATGCACGGCACATACACAAAGAACAGCAACAGTTACATATGGTGCCTACTGCTGTTAAGAGCCTGCCACACTGCACTTCCCAGTGTTTGAACCAGGGTAGGCTCATTTGAAAAGATTTTGCAAACAGTCAGAGTTTCATTTTGAGGAGATGGATAGGAGAGGGTTATAGGACAGCTTTAATGTTATTGTTATGCATAATCATGAAGCTAAGTTCCCTTCCTTTCCTTTCTCTCTCCCCACCGGTTGACATCTTAGCAGCTACTTGAGAGCACAAACCGACTGGGAGTCTGCATCTGCCAAATAACTCTCCCGCTTAAACTGTATTCATTAGCCATCCCTTTTCCCTTTCTCCCCCTGCCCTTCAGGAATTTATTCAATATATTCCTTTCAATATATTCCTTTCCACAAACCACAGTTCTTTAAGCTAAAAGTAAGCCATCCTGAACCAGGGAGGAGAAATTCCTCCTTCTACTGTCCTACCAACAGCCTGGCATGAGTAGATCTAATACACAACGTTGGGTGTAAATACAGATACAGGTATTGTAATTAGTGGAGCAACAGGTCAGAATTTTGGAGTGCAATCTCCATATGCACATCCATTTCAATGTTCTAATCCTTCTCCTTCCAACCTAGCTTTCCAGTCTGTTTTGACCCTGTTTTTTTCCACTGGCTAACTTTCCATCTGCTCTTTTCTGAGGTTGGACATGACCTCAGAATGCCTTCCACCAGCTCCTGACAAGGTCCACACATCACTAAAGGGGGACCCCAACAGAGAGTGAGCTGGTTGCTCCCCACCCCTGTGTACTCCCCCACAGAAATAGCACTGATGTGCTACAGCAGGTGTCAGGATTGGCCCTAAAGTGCTTGCCCCATTCTTACTTCCAAATAGCACGTAAGCAGATTCCCAGCCACTCCACCTGTGCATCAGGAAAATGACACAAAATTGAGTTAGAGCATGAATACAGCAAATTTTTCTTTATTTTAAACAGATGTAGCTATTGTCTTTTTATTTAAATAAATAAATAAATAAATGCAAGCAGTGTGAATTAGAAGCCTCTGCAGCGTCAGCACATATTATACAGGGAAGCTAATATCACCATAGTTAAGTAGAAAATATCCTGTCATTATAAGCCTGATCTTGTCTCCCTGTCACTATTTAGCTTTGCAAAAGCTAAACCAGCCTCCTTGAATTTTCACCAGCCAGATTTGATGAGAATGTGTAATTTTGTTGGAAAGTTTGGAGGCAAATGGGACAAGATATCTAGGAGAGGTGAGCACTTGTACATCTTCCTCTCTTCTCTTTGGTCATCTTTAGAAGCATTAGCATGCTGTGAAGAATCACCATGCTCCATTTTTCTGGGACACCTAGTACCTCTCCAAAGAAAAGGAAAAGAAGCTGGTCCCACGCTTTGCACAGAGATTTTTACTTGGCCCACACTTAGCAGCTTCTGTTCAGGGAAGGACAAGCACCAGTTTGCTTCTGTGAGTGTTATCGACTTTGCATGTGCAAAATGCACATTTACTATATGCATTATGGAGGCATTGCCCCAGTATAGACTTTAGAAAGATCCCACAGAAACAGACAGGTACATACCAATCCCAAAACGAGGGATGCTACTGAAGGTGTATCTAGGAAGGAGGGTTTGACCAGATGAGTGGCTGCTCCATAACTGGTCACTTCTGTTTGGTGAGCTGTCATGATCTATTCACACAGTGGATGTTGGTGGTTTGGTTTAGGCTGAATTCAAGGTGAAAGAGAAACATTATTTTGGTGCAGGGATGGGCACTTACAGTTATGTTAGTCAAGAGGTCAGTAGCCTCTCAAAATCTCAACACCACCAATCCATGCACAGCTTCAGAGGATGGGGCTGTTGTGGGTGGAACAGGAGAGGGAAAGCCACATGAGGAGAGGAAGCAGACCCATGCAGTGGTGCAACTCAGCCCCCTTTCATGTATGGACACAGCAACAGGATCCCTTTATCTTTTTCAGCTTTAGATAAGGTTGAGCTCAGATTTCTATTGCTGCAGGTCAGGCCCTTGCTTTCTGCTTCTGAATGCAAAAAAGCGCAATGCTCTACGACTCTGTAAGCATTTTAAATTACTTCACATATGGTTTTGAATGCTTGACAGATTTATATTAAATATAAATGGTTTTTATGAAATAACTATGTGAAAGTGTTTCTTTGCAAATCACTGTGTCAGCTGTGAGCGAAACTTAAACCCAGGGTTTGAATATACCAATCATAGCTTCAATTTTGTGTAAGGCTATCTGAAAAGCCTCTGGGGAAAAAAAAAAACAAACAACAAAACACCAAACCTACAAACATTTCAGCTTATGGTCCACCAAGGGGTTAAGCTGAAGGACAAGAACAGAAATGTAATTTTATTTGTGCATATTTTTCCTAGCTACTCCAGTAGCTTCTGCCTCATGACAATTGCATATGCTGAACATATCTGCTGGGAATCCCAAAGGGAAGGCTTAACCCTTTTACTTTCTTGAAGTTTGATAATTAATTCTATTTCTTTCAGCTTACCCAAATGGCCAGTCCTGAAACAAACACTGACGTAGGTACTGTACTGTACTGTACGTGCTCTGTACTTTCAATTTCCCTGCTTGGGTCACAGAGGAATAGGCATACTGGTTCAGGTAAAATTAGAATTGACCCAAACCTTGCTATTTAAATAGGCTTTTGAAACATTAGGGCCTATTAACCACTGCTTTGCAGGGCAAATTCAGGGGCTTGCATTTAAGCTAATGTGCCACTGAAGTAACTATGGGAAGGGTAGAATTAGACCCTGGGTTGTTTGTTTTCCCCAGCAGTGGCTGCCTGATAATTGCAACTGTTGAATGTATGCATATTCATTACACCACGGAGATTGGGAAGCTGCACAGTCTGCAGCTAATGTGCTGAATCAGATAGTAAATCAGACTGATTAAGATACATGCTTAGGTTTAAAAGACACACTAATCACACAACCTTGTCTTTGGACCTGACTTTCAAATCATAACAACACGAGGGATGCTGTAGAGAAGATGGGGACCTGAACGGGGGTCTGAAAGCCTTCTCCAGCAGCAGTAGGGCAGGTGGGGGGAGGCTGGGTGTCCCCTGTAAGACTGACAACCAGCAGAGCCACCACAGTGGGAGGACTGAGAGTGCTCCTTGTGGGGAGACCCAGTGCCCTCAGATTTCCCATAGCCCTCCCTGGCTCCTACCATGCTCCAGCCATGGGGCAGATCCCCCCAAACCCATAAGCAGAAACTCTTGTGAGGCTCCAGTAGGATCCTGCAGAGCAATCTTCATCATCTAGGAGCTAACCCAGCCCAGTGCTTGCCACACCTGTTATTTTTAACATCATTCACCAGGGTTCTGGATGTGACAAAACCTTACTTTGTGGTAAGCTAGAGGGAGGAAGCTGGAGAAGGCTTAACACTGCCACAGAACAGCTACACCAGAAAACATACACATAGCTGACACTGCAAGCCATGCCTAGTGCATGGAAGCCCTGGGGACCTTATAGTATGAGTTTTTGCAGAGCGTGTGCAGGCACAGGTATGCTGGGACCTGCTTCTGCTCCCCTCATCCTCGTTCTGTGCGACAGCAGACAACCCGCATGAAGCTGCTCTGCTGTATGCCAGCATAACAGGGGCTCCTTTTCACCTTAATACGCCTTGCTCTATGTGACACTCAGGTACACTGTGGGAGTAAACGCACGCTCAAGAGATGACTGTGAAGAATGCTTGCGGCTTCATTATCGAGCACCTCTGGAATAGTATCTGTATTCTGTGTTAGCCATTTCATGCCTCTCTGTCCTGTAGGAAAGGAGCCCTTCCTTACACAAGCAGTTCTGCATCTCCCTACAAGCCAAGCGTGGGAGAAGAATGAGACCTCTATAAATGCATTCAGTGAGTTAAGTTGTTTGTTTTGTGATAAATAGCATGCTATGCTGATACCTTTAAATGTTTGACATTCATGATTCACAATTTAAAGCCTGAAGCACGTAGTGGTGTTTGCTTCCAGATTTAACCTTCTGAAGCCCCTTTTGCTTGTGCTCCAGGCTTGTTTAGTTTGACAGTTATGTGAATTCCAGCCATTGGGCTGAAATTGCCATCCTGATTTGCATGAGCAATACCTCCCCTTCCCACAGCAACAACCTCTGAAAGGTGCATGCACATAAGAAAAGGCACACTCTGGTTTCAAAGTCTGCCAAGTGTTTGCAAATGCATCTCATTTTTGTCTAGTTCACTCTCAGCCTCCTCTCTACAGAAATGAAAGAAGTGGGAGGAAATATTCCTCCCCACTCATCTCTCTGGCTATGCCACCGTCTCCAGTAACACACACAAAGGCACTGTAGTCTGTAAGGTGGGATTTGAAGGAGACAGGGGGACTTCCATATTCTGCCATAAGTTTCCTCAGACCCAGCAGCTTTGCCTTACCTTCCTCTGGCTCCCCTGCCACACAAATATCCAACACAGGAACGTGTTTGCTGCGTTTGTGCAGAAGAGACATATACTAGGGCAAAAGTGGTGGCAAAGCTGATTTCCAGGAGAGAGCTCCAAAGTATCATCAAAACCACAACAAATACTATGAATTAAAGCCTAGATCAAAAGAATCTGCATCTGGGACGAACTTGGATCTCATTCTGAGTGTTAACCGTTTTCTTCATCCTAGTTATCTGATACCAAACTCCAGTCTTAGCCATCCTTTAAAGCTCGCAAGAGTTCAGAGCTGTGCCCTAGCACCTCAAGCCTGTGTCTAGCGAGTAACTAATGCTCCTGGAATACATCATCTTCCATCTCCAAATAGCCACCATGTTCACTTACTCACTTGCACTTGAATTACCCATAGTGTCAGGCTGGGAAGACAGCAGAGATGCAAGTAAATGAAAAAAAGACCAAAAAAGCAAAAAAAAAGGCAAATCCACTAAATGTTAAGGCACATTATAGTTTATAGTTAATTCACTCTGGTATCTGAAAGCAAAGGCCATGAAAGCACAAGCTCAAACTTTCTAGGCAGTCTCAGCTTAGCAATCATCTCCAAGTGGAGACTGGGCTGCACTGCAAGAACATGTCCAGATGTTATCCTCAAGGGCGTACAGAGGGTTGAAAGCTAAAGCAAGGGAGGTAGCAGGGACTACGGTTTCCTTCCTAGTCTTAATAACACCAAAGGCAATTTTGCAACAAATTCATTATCTCTTCATCACATGCTTTTGAAGAAACAATTTGAAGCTGCTTTATACAGTTAAATATGACCATTGTGTGTGCACATGAGCACTACTTTCACCAGGACTGCTAACTGCATCAGCATACTGAAACAGACGCAATATATAAGTCACCCAAATAGTAATAACCAAGAGAAGAAGTGAATTAGGAAGCAGAATAAGGAAACATGTTTCAGCTGAGGTTTGAATGCACAGGACACAGGATGGCATGGGTTTGAGAGAAGATAGACCTCTCACCAGCCAAAGTGAAGCTGTGTGGCATGTCAGAGAGATGGCTGGAAGCAGAATGAGACAAAGGAGTTAGCCTGGAGCAATCCAGAGAGAGTTTCAAAAAGGAAGAGAGCAACTTAGAAGTAAAATACAGTGTGAGTGGGCAGGCAGAGCTATTGTGAATCCCAAACCAACAGAGAACTTGGCATGGAAAAGTGTGAGCATGTCTTGAAATAATACTGGCAAAACTGGCAAAAAATGGCAAACAACAGCGTTTGGCACATACTTCAGCAGCTGCAGAGCAGGCAGCAGGGACAATCAGAAAGGAAAGACAACGGAAAATAATGCCCATGTGATGGGGTGGAAGAGTCGCACACAGGAAGGGAAGGAGATCTGTAGCTCTGATTTTCTGTCACCCTGCTTATGCCACCAATCAAGCAAAAACCCCTGACTGGGGGAGACAGTGGTGTGTGAATACAAAGGATGACTGAGCATTTCAGTTACCTCTTGACAACTACGTTGCTACAGAGACTCTTTGTAGTGACCAGGAGGTGTCACTACTGATGCCCAAGCTGCCATCTCCACCATCTACCACCAGAGAAGTTCTCCCTCTATCAACCACAAGACACTTTCCTGCACCTGACGTTTCAACAACTGTTTCTTCTTTAAAAGACATCTTAACACTGATGTCCTCAACAGCCCCTCTCCTCCCCAGTGTTCATAGCCTGAACTGCAGTCAGAGCAGCAGGGACAGAAAGCGCTACAGGAGGAGCATTTGAGAGAGAGAAAACAGATAAAGGACATCCTTTGTGCCTTTAAAGCCTCTCCCATAAATTTCTGCAGGTTTGTAACAGCTGCTACCAGAGACAACTCACACCACAGAGAAACTCTCCCCATGTCTTGCTCCATAAAAGGCCTGGCAACAGGCTCTGCCTCCAAAGCAGATTCTTGCACTTGCTTGCGTGTCTCCTCTTTGCAAACTGATGTTGCTGTTCAATGGATCACATTTAGGATACCACTATATTAAACCATGCAACCTCACTGCCACATGCAAAGCATGTTAGGTGTCTGTAGGAGGGAAAGATATCTCTTTAAGGAGCCTAAAGAGCACAGTATCAAACAGGCAAATGCCACTTCCTTTTTAAGATGAAAACAAACAAGTGCTTCAGAGGAATTGGCTTTCAATGTTTTATTTTGAGCAGCAGATTTTGTAGGCTGCTGTAGCTAGCCTGAGTTAGTAAGAAGATACCATCTTAAGCCCGGGGCAAGGGAAGAGGAAGAAGCAGCATGCTGCATAGACAGACCCCTTGACAACAGCAGAGATAAACTAGCATGCAGATATACTTTATAAGGGTCCAAATGGATGTTGAGCCACCAAGAGAGACTGCAGTTAAGCAGAAATAAGCTTTGCTGAACACATGAAATGCCAAAGGATCTGCAGAGGAACTCTTAGCAGAAAGAGCCATTAATCACTGTAGCCAGCTGCATCCCATATACAGTGCTCACCTTGTGAACCTGAAAAATATTACTGTAATAAGAAAAAAGACGCCCTTCAAAAGCTTCTTCAGGTGCCCTATGCAGAGACTGCAGTAACTCTTTGGGACAGATTATTTTCTGGCTGTATTTCTTAGTAGGCGGATTCCTCAGCTCCATTTCTAACAGCAGCTGACATAACTAACACCACTTTCATCTGTCGCAGTCACCTTCCCCTATCTTTTCCCTACAACAAAGCTCAGACAAGTGTGGGAATGGGGAGGCGGGGGAGCTGAAGGGGAGAGAAATTAATTGTCTGGTCTAGTTGTAAACTTTACCACCTCCCCCCACCATAGGTAGAGCTACAATTCCCAAAGGCCTTTTGTGAAGGGCAAAAAATGTGTCGTCTTTTTTCTCCAACACCTTTGATGTGGCTGTGATCCTAATCAAACAATGAAAAATAAAACCCCATGCATGGAAACAAGATCACCTCTGGCTTCAATCTGGCTTACATTCCCATCCCCTGGAGTTGAGTCAGCATCAGTCGCATCAGCTGCTTAAAGAAAAAGGTGAGCTGCAAATATTAGTCACAGGCGGAGGCAGCAGCAGGCAGGGACAAGTGACTCAATTCCCAGTTGGTTCCAAGAGTTTCCGTCATCCTTTCTACATCAGCACATTTTAAAGTAGGTTCAACACGACCTTGTAAATTCCCCCCTACGTCACCATGGGGGCTTTGAGGACCTCCTCCTTCTCTACAGTTCTGCTTTCATCTCTCTCCCTTTCTCGTGCATATTGCATTTTATAATACACTTCTCTAAAAAAGCAACAAAAAGTTGTCTGTGTACGTCAAGATACCTATAGACTGGGGACTTTTCTAAGCAAGGATTCTCTAGCTGGGACTATACACGTTAAATATGAGGCTAACTCCTGAGGATACCGGGACTGCTGCCTGGAACATGCACTTAATTTTCTAAAAATAAATTGCCATTATTGCAAGACTGACTTCCAGGTGAGGTGAGTCTGGTACACTGGTTCAGACAGACAGCACAGGGGAGGGCTCAGCTGGTTGCGCTATTGCCTTGGGATAATTGCATCCACTGAGATGTTTCTTGTAAAATACCTGGGATGAAAAGGCGAGAAGCTGGAATACCTCAGCCACCTTGCGTCCAAACTAACCCAAGCAGGTGTGGGTCAGGGTTGCCAGAGCTCCGGTGTATTCCACAACCACACAAGCCTTGCAGGAAGAGGTAGAGATTGCTGACAGTTGCTATTCTTTCCCTGCAACGTACTGGGAGCTTGTCTACTTTTAAAAAAACAGATCCTCAGCTGTTGCAAATTGCTTGAGACCCTCTGGCTTTCACAGAACAACTCCAGTTTACAGCAAGTGAAAACTGAGATGAGTTTTGATGTTTTTCACAAAAGAAAATCAAGATCAACGGCTTGCCAAGTGGCACACACTTAAAAAATGATAAATCTTAGGATGTCTCTCTGTAAACATATTTATCCATCTGTTTTTATGGCTTCTGTTGTACCTCTCAAACTATACATCTAGTGTTGTCCACAAACTATACATCTAGTGTTGTCCGCTGTCTAATGCAGTCCTTGAAATGTCTCCTTCTTGTCAAGTCTCTCAGACAGATTTTGCTCTAAATGTGCTCTACAGCTGTACAAGCTCCATAACACAGGAGACCAGACCCCATCTTACTCACACAGGTATTGGCAGAGTTGCTCATACTTTCAGAAATGGGATCATCTAGTGAATGCAGACACCTGGGTCTTGTTTCCCTTATTGACAGGTGCCCTGACAGTTCATTAATCAGTCGCTAATTTCCCTCCCTCCTATTTATAATGCCAATCCTTAAGGGCATATGCTGTATCATGTTGTGAGTCTGTTGGGCCTCCTACACACATCTTTATAACAAGCAGTAACATATTAGAAAGATCAACCTGTGTCCGCTGAGTTTATAGTGATGGCTTTGGTAGTAGCACCTGAAGGAAAGTAACAAATGTTGTGCACACAAGAATTATTTCACACCTGCCAGTGATGGGTTGCAATCACCACATTGCTGTACGCTTCCCCTAGGTGAATACTCCCTAGTGACTTAATAGCCAAGGTGATTGCTTCGAGCAATTAAAATCTCCAGGATCCATTCCAAACTCATTTTGTTGCCAGGTTAACAATACAGTAGTGAAAGTAGAGGTATTAAGTGTTCTTCATTTACCATTTTCCTTTGATTCTCTGGTTTCACAGCACTCTGAGCATACCTTGTCCCGATGGGGGAGCTGAGGCAACAAGGGTTGGAAGGACACTTCCCTCGTGGAGGCACTGAGAGGCACCTGGGGCAGGTGGGGAACAACTGCTTTCTTCCCTCTGGCACAGCTGACACCTTCTTCCCTTCCCATCCTTCTGCCCTTTCAGGGCTGCAATTTTCCAATTTCATGTTGCAAGTCTGAAACTAACATAGCCTGTCCCAGTCACTGACATTCAGTTGGCCAACTGGCACACACACACACACACACTTTTTAGGGAAAAATAACCTGAATATCTAAAGTGATTCATAGGTCTAAAGAAGGAAGATCTTCCCGCCAGGTGGGGAAAGTCCCTGTTCTCCTGCAAAACTGGAGCTGCTTACTGACACACGGAACCATGACTTCTGAGATGTTTTCCTACCGCCTTTGAAGTAAAGCTGACTTGCCAATAAAAACCATGCCTTTCCATGCAAAAACTCAAAAGGAAGTTTTGAAATGGGATGTAGCAAGAATGCTGTTGTTGAAATTGGCAGGTTTGGAGGGGAGGTTAATAAAAAACTGAGGAAAGTTTCAGTCCTGAGAAATTTCTGTCATGTTTTGAAATAAGATATCACTGGGAAAAGTTTAAAAATAAAATGTCAAGTAGGTCTACATTTAAATGCTTGAAAAATTTGCTTTTGCCAGGTAAGATAACATGGAGATTTACAAGCTAATCACGAAGGTAAGAATTAGAGGTATTCAGACTTGCAATTTTCAATTAAATTTCCACATCACATGGACAAAAGGAGGTCATTAACTCTTTACATAAACATTATGCCACCTTCAGCCAGCTGTGGAAGAGGCTGGAAAATTGTCAAGCTTTTACAAAAGTGTTATAAAAATATCATATTTAATGAGGAAAAAGGGTGCACTCTTCTGTAACTCCAAACTTTCCAAGCTTTGTTGAGAAAAAGTGTTTTGAAAGGTGAAATACAGAACTTTGTTAAATCAGTGAAATAAAAAAAAAAAATCTCTGACATATCTGCTACATCTCTAAGCTAATTACGTTTTTAACACTACCATAGCCTCCAGCCCTCACCCTTTTCCATCCATCTCACCTTCACCGTGTTTTAAGGGTGGTAAACATCTAGCTGGTCTGATTTAAGCTCAGTACTGTGGCATAGTATTTCCAGAAAAAATAATGACACAGCTAGGCAGCCCTGCTCACTTTTACAAAGCACTGTGCTATTTTTTTCTAGGGCAATAGTAACACAAAGTGGACATGGGACACATATAAATATAGACAAAAGTTCACTTGTTTCTCTGTATTTACTCCCCACTCTCAGTTACATTTACTTTTTAAATCACCATATGGCTTTTTTCTTTAGGCTGTTTGAACCAGAGCAAACAAGCACATATATTTTCCACCAGTGGGGCAAGATATTTGGACCATGCTGTAGGAAGATAGGGAATATGGTATTAATTGCCGTCCCCGACTCCCCTCCCAGTCATTTAAAGAAACACAAGCTGTCTACTACACTCCTATAATTGAGATGTCTTTACTGAATGTTTCATGCACCAATCTAACATACCACAGTGTAATAGCCTTTGACATCTTCTTGCTTCTGTGGCTTTATGGAGGCTAGGTTTACACTAATTTGCAATTAAAGGAAGGCCAACTTTATGCCAAATGTACACTTTTGAAACCCAGTCATGTCAGTTCTACAGCTGTTCAAATAAAGTTAAATATACCTAATAATTGAAAAAGTGCTTTAAAAATATTCTAATGGTGAAATGTCTTCACTGTAGGTTTGGGACTAGTTAGACTATAAATGAGTTAATTAGTAAAAATCCTTGTAACAGTGGAGTGAAGCTGTGCAGTTGATCACATAGATCATACAAGGGAAGCAAAACATAAAAAGCATCAACACTGACAGGTTGAATACTCCAGGGTAGGAACTGTCACTAATGGGATACCTGGATTTGCACAACCTCAGTGAGCCCTCCATTTTTCTGGAAAACAGGGACAATAACTTTATGAAGGGGTACCTACGACAGAGGAGTGATTTGTGTTTGTTGAATGCGTGAACAAACTCTGTGTCCAAAAGCAAATGTAAATGCAAATATATATTGCACACAGTGGGGAAACAAAGAGTCAAAGTCTTCTGCCAGTCAGCCCCTATCCCTGCTTTTAGTAGGGTCCAGCTGCAGCCTAGTGCTACGTCACTTGTAACACGGCTCTCACAAAAAGAAGTCCTGGAGTGCTCCGGTACAGAGCCCAACTTGTGGTTAGGGGAATCGGGGTCTTGATCAGTGAGAGGGGCTGGCTATAGAGGGAGAGCCAGCATTTGCTATCCCTGCTCAAACCTTTCAGAAATAAGTCAATGTTTCCTCCCACGCAGAATCCAGCTGAGGCACCCATTTTACATAGAGTCTTATGATTTAGAGTAAAGTTGTTCTTTGCCTGAAATATCTTAAAGATAGCTTTTCAGACTATGCTCAATATTTTCTGCAGATACCTGTGCCAAAAATCGTTAGACATGTCTTAATATCAGGCTAGATGTATTGACTCTTTCAGATCAAAAACTGAACTGTTCAGAAATTTTTATCTGCATGTAAACATGGAGTAGTATGATGCCATCCACATATAAACTTGCAGCTGAGGGACCTGGATGAAGGGCAGCTGCCCTCAGCAGCCGGAGGACAGAAATGAGTCTGTAAGTTATTCAGCTGGAGAAATAAATGGCCTTATGCCAGTGTCCCGTATGGCTGTTAGGTAAACACCAGCCCAAATTTAACTTGGGACACCTTAGACGAAGGCGGCCATTGCACAAGCATGCTGGAGGAAGAAAAATGTTTAAAAAAAAAACAAAACAAAAAAACCCTGAGGCAGTCCACTCAATGCTTCTTTCCTGAGCATTAAGTTTGTCCTACAGCTGCTCCTTATGGGAGTTCATCTTTCTGCCAAATGTATCTGAAAATGTAAAGACTGCAAGTCATGAGTGCCTGATCTTTCAGTAAGAAAGGCATGAAAACACTGCTGGCAGTGGAGAGAGGTAGGCAAGGGCTAAAAGAAAGAGCCAGTTTACAGACTTTCCAATCAGTCTCTCCCACTTCATCAATCATCTGCTGAGAAGGCATTTGAGAGAGAGTCAGTCTTTACGTGCCCTTTGCCCTCTAATCCACTACTCAAATCCAGTATTGACATGAACTGCTACCAAGGTAAGCATGCAAAATAGTTCACTTAAGAAGAAAGCAACCTGTATGGCTTCCTCCTGGCACCAGTCCCCTGCACAGGAACAGCTGCAAGGCACCTTCTGTGAGCTAGAATGATGCAAATGGCAAATAATTCTGGCTTCAAGCAAATGGTATGGAGACCTACAACATGCGCACTTTGTGAACAATTCTGCACAGTGCAGAGCCTTGCGTGCCAGGTGTGAGCAACCATCTCTTCCTACCAAAGCAAGAGCAACAAGCAGCAGCAACATATCGCAGCTGATATATTTGTTCTATCTACTAAGTACATGTCTGGAGTAAGCTCTTGCTCCATTGCTTATGGAAAGAAGTACAATGGATCAAATTCATTTCCAGCATGACTCTACTGACACCAGTCAAGTTACACCAGCATAGGCCACTCTGTGCATTCGTTATTGCACAAAAGATATCTCAGCAACTCCAATGGGATCATGTACCTAAACAAAGAGGGATGTAAGGGAACACAAAGGAAATGTCGTTTCCAATACCAGTTCATTTGTCCTGAAGCAGAAAAGAACAGCATAGCTTTGCTTACTATCTAAGAAGCAAGAAACAGCTTTGACAACCAGCCTGAGAAGGAGTTCATAATAATACATACAGTATCTCAAACAATTTGACATTTTCTTTAGAGCCCCAAATGTGTTTATAGTTTAGGAATAAGCTACATGTAAGCTTAAAAAAAACCCCAAAGCTAAATATAAAAGTCTAGAAAGGTAAGCTCACGTAGCCTTCCAAAACAGTCTGAAGGTCAAGAAAAGCAAAGTGCTGCTGCAACTTCTGAAAGTGAATGAGGTTCCTATAACACACAAATTAAATGGGAACATTTAAGGGGATTAATTTAACATTTCTAAGCCAAGGGTGTTACCAGGACAGAATCTAGCAAAGTTCCTACTTTATACTGTTGATGGCTTTCAAATCTGTACCACAGAGATGTGATAAAAAGACATATAATGTTTTTTGACACCAGGACAAAGGCCTCCATCAGCAGACATCAAGGAAAACCCCTGACAAGGTGCATGCTGCAGGCTGTGCTATGTTTTACACTGTGGGATGTTCCTGAAAGGTTAAATCTTCTCAAGCTGAAATGTGTAGGGAGGTGCACTATCTGTAGAGGTAATTTACATCATAACAAAACCTCAGGTAGATTGCTCACCCACAGAAATGTACACAGGTTCAAAAGCCTTCAAAGATCAGGACCCAGTTCAGAGGTTTGACTACTCACTGAAATGCTAATGCTTGTAAAGAGAGTCTAACTCCTCCGTAACCAGGCACTCTTCCCCTCCTGCTTCTCTGTCCCTTGCTCCTACCACCTTCCCACAGTTTACAATAATTCTGATAACAGCAACAGCTAATTTTGTCACTAGTAATTAGCCCTTGCAGAACAGAGAACGCTGACCCTGAAATAATAATCACTCTTTCTAGTTTTTATTTTCAATGCATGATGTGTTCAGTGTGTAAGCATAGATTTTCCTCTCACTCATTTCTTTAATGTTTTAGCCTCCTAATGCTATTTAAATGTTGATGTATGTGAGGAGTCTTCATCACAGAACTCTTTATTGCTGTTCAATTCAAATGAGACATTTATTTAACTGTCCCCATGCAGTAAAACGGTTCCTGCTACCATTCAGTCAGTGCCACTACCCAAAACCTGGAATAGTAAGAGTAGAATATGGCTTTATATTTTAATTCTGTCTGTAAAAGGTGCATGACTTGAATGGGCCTGAGACATAGAGGTTATTTGTCAAACTTCTTGAAATCGCGAGGGCTACAGTGAAAGAAACACTTAGAAAGGTGTCAAAGGTATTTATTAGAAGAGCCAAGGAGTGTTTCTATGTCCCTGAACTTGATAGGTAAAATCTGTCTTCAAAAAAGTTCCAGAAGAATAGTTAACTGTACTTGGGCATTGCCATTTTCTTTAAGAATAGAAATTTTTGAAACAGACTACATCAGAGAAATGAGATTTCATGCAATTTCATAGGAGTTTTTCAGATTTTCTGGCTCAAACAGGTTTATATACCTTTAGCAATAAGAAGAGAAGGAAAATGGGGACAAGACTCTTCAGGAGCAAGACCACCACTGAGTCCTGTAGCACCACCCTGAGGTTCAGTCTGCCCCCCTCTCCTTTAGGTAATCCATGAATACAACAGAAGAAACTGCTCAAGCCTCAAAAGGGAGGCGCCCGAGGGGTGCTTGGAGCAGGCTGGGAACCCCTGAAGGCCAAAAAACTGCTTCAGTGAATGTCTTAGCAGGGAACGTCTCATACATAGACACATGTTTAACCGTGCTAACACAGCTTTGCTAGAGGAGAGAAAGACCTCAGCACTCCCCCCACTCCCTAACCCTACTCCCCTCCTTCTGTACTCAGAGCAGGGCTGCAGCCACCCCAGTGAAAGTGACCCCTCTTCTGCTCAACAAGATTCAGCTGATCTATTTGTGTCTTAAGAGTAAAGGCCACTGCAGTAGGTCACATTAAAAACCGTATAGCCTAGTACTTTAAGTCCAACACTGGCCGAAAGCCATCATGTAGAGAAGGCTATAGGGACTGGCCGCAAGACTTTCCCTGTGCACTCTTTCATGCATCATCCATGGTTCAGGAATTTCCTGAGCCAGACACATTTCTAGGTGTTTAGATCTTCATTGTGTCTGTGTGCCTTGTTGGCATTCCTCCCAAAAACAGAACAAGTGCCTCATCACTCTGGGTTTGCTCCTTTTCTAAAAAGAGCTTCCAGGAGTCTCTAAAATGGGGTCAAAACCCCTCCTCTAGTTCAAAAGAACTCAAGTGAAGGGTAAAGAGTTCCCAAGTGAAATGGTCTGTCTTGAAAGGTAGATGCGGTGCCAGGTTGGATCAAGACAACCATCACAGGGCAGGGGTTGTAGGAAGGGAAGCACTGGTGCGAGTGAGAATGACTGCTAGCCTTGAGGTAGCAAGCAGCTCTGGGAAGAAATATGTTTGAAATTCAGCTGTTTGTTGCTTACCACATGCGTACTGAAAGGCTGTGCTACAGTGAGCCAGAGGAAAGGACATGATACATGGAGTAAAGCCCTTCAGCTTGGAAATAAACTAGCCCATGGTCTTAATAAGCAGTCTGGAGAAAGTGAACAAGGGACTGTATTCAGTTTCATAATATATCGCAATGAAAGAAGTAGGAGGAAGCTGGTGAAATTATCAGGTGGCAGGTTTAAAAAGAGACACAAGGAATTGCTCTTTCACACATGCATACATAAGCTGTGAAACTCGCTGATCTGAGACACTGCTGATGCCAAAAATAAAACTGGGTTAAAAATAAAACAAATAAAGACAAATTTAAAAAAGGTTCAGCAAGGGCTCTTAAACACATGACAAAAATACATGAAGTCCACGAACCATGGACTGCTAGAAGGTAGGACAAGATCAAGGCAAATATCAACCTGTGCTCCCTCACTTCTCATAAGCTTTTCTTAAACCTCTGCCGCTAGCCATTATGGAGAGAAGATTCTGAGTGAGATGAACTTTCTGACTGACCCTGAATTGCTGTTCTTATTCCCCAAATTCAACAGAGTTTTTCAGCAACCACTTGTAACAGCATTTGCTTCTGCTGTCACTGTTCTAATCGAGTGTGCCAAGATGTATGGAAATTAATTATCCTTTTTTATTTCTGGAATGTAGGCTATGGGGATCTGACATTTAATGCATCAAATGCTCTGCATACATTCTATATCTGGTAAGCACACTTCTCACAACTTCATCAACAAGTTATGGTTCACAGTCCTGTTATGATTATAACATTAATTCCTACTGTCAGTATGTGTTTACTGCATCAGCTTCATGAAGATGGCTCAGAGCCACAGAGTGCAGAGAAGTTCTGGTTCCTCTAATCAGTGACAAACCACAATCTAAACTTGGAGGAGAAAGTCCTACTTTTTCACTATCTCACATGTCAAGGAAAAAAAAATAACACATTCCTCTGAAACGACTGAGTTTAAGAAATACTCCATCAGGATTTAATAATGGAAGATGATAATATCTTTATCTTTCTGTTGTGCTCTGGTCCCAAATCATTTGACAAGTGTTATCTGGCAGGCTGGCAGGATGGGGGAAAATCATATTTTTCTGTAGGTCAAGCTTTTTGCAATCCAAAGTAAATACATTCTTCTTGGGGCACATTTTTGTTCTGTCCCCATACCCTACCACTTCAGTGCCCCTCAGCTATTCTCCACTGTGATCCCCGAGCCCTGCAACACATGTGCCCCTTTCTGTCCTGGTCCTCACCTCTTCTCTTACTATCTGCCCATGAACATGGCCCTACCTCTTCCCCCACCACCCTGCCTCTGGCTGGGTTGCCTTTCCCCCTGCCCCATGCAAGTGTGCTTGGGCCACCCCTTCCACACAAGCCAGCAGGAGAACTGGGACAGAGCACAGGTCAAGACGCTCAGGTCAGGAGGTCCAGGACATCATCCAGCAGTAGCCGCTGCCACAGTTAAGTCAACTGTGGTGTGTTACATGGGTTTGGGTGCCAGAGAGGACCAGACACATTGCAAGACATCACTCCCTCTGTCTCTGTCAACTGTGACAAAGGCATACTGTAACCACACCAGTCCAGTATGCCCACTAAACCTAGGTTGGACACTTGAATTTGACCACATATCAGAGGTTTTCTATTCTCCCTCCTCCCTCCCTATTCCATAAGCTTTGCATACTATTGCCCTGTCTCCCCTTCCTTTTTGGGGCATCTTCCAATTCTCTTCCTTTCTCTGCTGATGGCTCTGTAGACCCCACTTTCCCCTAGCAAAATTATATTTCTTTTTCCCACTGAGAAGGCATGCTATGCATGCTGTGACATATTATTCAATAGACCTTAGATAAGATGGGAGTAGCAGTCTGGTAGCTTCCCACACCCCCTGTTTTTTAAACTCTGGGAAAAACTCAAGAGAGGCTTGAAGCAGTGTGTATGCTAAGAGGTTTAACCGCTTTCCTTTTTTTCACTTAGTGGTTTATCATCCCCCAAAAACTCTAGTTCTGCCCCTGAGCACCCAAATTGTCCCTGGAAATCCTGACGTTAATCAGGTGCAACATTTAAAGCACATTACCACCACCATGCCTCACAGGCAGGACACTTCACCCTAACAAGCCCTCACTGAGATATTCCTAGAAGCAAGGCATAATGAAAATAACTCCAGTGGAAATAAGTCAGTGCTCTATGGGGGCCATCATCGAAGATGGGAACACAACTTAAAATGCCCTTTCTTCCAGGCCTGTGTTCAGCTAACGCCACCTGTTCCAGCTGTTTTCAAAAGCTGGACCATTTGCTGATGAAACAGCTACAGAAATTTTGTGCAGATTTCATATTTATCAGCAGGTTGCTAACAATGCAGAAATGAGCAGAACAGCAATTTATAGCTGTGCTGTGATACTGCAGCCCTCCTCCTTTTGATTTATGATCTTTATTCCTGTATGGATCTGTCTTAATGACACTCATTTATTGACAAAAGTCTGCCTTTTATAGACTTGGAATTATTTAGAGGTCAAAAGAATAATACTTTTAATAATACAGTTTCTGCTTCCTCAGCAATAAGATTCCTGAAACCATCTTTCTTTTGCTAGGTTATTTCCCTATCTTTAGAATAGCCCATTTCCCTTTCACTCTGTTAGGCATATTTTAGCAGAAGCAAATGGATTATTCCCTCATCACACCTGAGCGTTCCTCTTGACCTGATCTCTGAAAATAACAAAGTAATGAGTAAGAAGCCACTCAGAGTTTAACGGGTAATCCTTGCTGGAATGTCATTTTTACCTGTTCGGGAGCTGGAATGGCTTAGATAGTTAAGGTAAACCCTCCACAAGCCCTTGAAGACATATGGAGTGTGCCCATACTGCAGTCAAGTGTTCCCATCTCAGCACAGAGACCTGGGTTGGCTGTCCCCAGAGCTTCGTATTACCGAGGCTGGTTGCACCCACACTTGAAGGCTTATTTCAAGCTAACTTAGACCATTATCCTCCAACATACAATGCAGATACAACCCAGAAACATAAAGGTGAAAGCTATCACATGCATGAGAAGTAGCAGAAATTTTACGTTAAAACATGTATTTTGTACTACATAGGGAAAAGTACTTTTCCTTCATTTCAGTCAGTTCAGGTGATGGGGCAAGCCCCACAGGATGATAAATGCTACACCCAGACAGCACGGCTCAGGGTGAGTTCAGCTGCTGATGCTGACCCACTGCTCTGGCCCTGATCAAGGGTTTCACCTCTCCGGGCTGACGCTTTCCCTCTCCTGCCTGTCTGGATCATGGACTCTTTGCATGAGCACCCAACCCTCTATGTGTTCACACTTGCAGGAGCTTGAGCTAGGAGACCTCAGACTTAAATTTTATAGCAGCTAGCACCATACAAATAATATTCTCATATAAATAATAATACAACTGTCTGATAACAAACACTACATCACACTAAAGAGAATATGTCTATTGCTAGCAGAATAAAAGGAGAAAGGATTCCAAGGAAAATGAAAATCTAAAAAAATGCCAAGAGCCTCCATAAAGTCTAATAACCCAAAAAGACAGAACTAGCCATTGTGCATGCAGCAAACAAACCACCCTTGAAAATAGCATTTTTATTCCCAGCTTTGGACTAACAAAAATTTTCTCAAGCTATAGGCATAGGCTAGAACAGATAAATTTTTAATATTTTCTAAGACCCTCATGGCTTCTACACAAAGATCATTATTCCATCTGGAAGATTTTAATTTATGAAATGGTAATACCACTTTCCATCCCTATTTCAAGATAGACTTATAACAGCATACTCCATCTTTCAATAAATGACCTGCTTAAAATTAAAGCTTTTGCAAAATGTGCGTTTTAAAATAATCTGGATTCTTTTTTTGAGCAGGTGTAGGGGTGGCTGTCTTTCAGAATTTTTTTTTTTTTTTTTTAGAAAAGATACAGAAAAATAACAGTAGCAGTTATACTCTCCCAATCCCTTCCCAACCTAAACTAGTTTCCTTTTCATCGTAATTTCCCCTCTGCTTGGTTTTTGGGTTATTTTTTTCCCAAGGAAAGTGAAACAAGGAATAATGAAGAAATCAGGAAAAAGTTGTAGCTGAAGTTTCCACTTGAAACCTTGTGATAAATATCTATCTGAAACAGTGATACAAACAAACTATCTTTCTTTTTTAACTTGAAGAACAGGGCACAGTGCCAGCAGGGCTGCTCCAGGAGAGGGGCGCTGAGCTGGGGTGACTCCATTGTGGGGTGTTGTCCCCTGGGGTCTGAGCCAGGTGGGCAGAGCTCAGGGCAGGTGCTAGGCTTCAATGACATCCCCGACACCACCAGGGCTGAGCCAGGTCCAGGGGCTGGCTGGGGTCCAGCCAAGAGCAGCAGGAGATGGGCCTGGAGGCAGAGCTGGAGATGGGCCTGGGGCAGAGCTGGAGCTGGACCCTCCAGCAGTGTGGTCCAAGGTCCAAGACCAGACTAGAGACAAGCTGCCCACATGGAAGGTCTGACATAGGGCAGTACTAGATGGGGCACCCTGATCTGAGCTGAGCTGGAGCCCCCTGGCCCATGGCAGGAGTAGGAGGGATGTCCCCAGTGAGGCTGCCTGGGGCCACCAGAACCTAATTAGTGCCCTCAGGATGCCTGGCATCTCACCCGAGATGGTGAAATGATGTTATGACCCAGCTCATTAGCATGACTCTCAGTGTTTCCTTTTGTTGCTTTTGCTGGAGAAGACTGGGGGAAAAAATTGGCTCCACCCTGGCCACGAAATGCAAAGCTCGGGCACAGAGCAAAATCTGGAGTCCCCAGGGTTTCAGTAAATTAAGACTAGGATTTGGGTTTAGGCCTATTTCTCTTTTATCTGTTGACATTTCTTCAGGGGCTGTCCCAAGTTAGGGATAAAAAGAAAAAAAAAAAAAAAAAAAAAAAAAAAAAACCAAACCCAAGAAACTCTCTGAAGTTACCTAACCTCGATCTGAATTCAGATCTAGTCACGCTGCTCTTTAATTCTTCTTCTCCAGTCTCTGAAAACCCTTTCCTTCCCTCTTAGCATGAAACAGTCTAATAAATGCATTGTTCACTGATTTTTTTTTTTCCTTTTAAACTCCACCACTTCACATCTGCTACCTTCTGACTGAATGGCCCTTCTTAGCCTAAAAGTTAGAAAAGGAATCAGAGAAAGAAAAGGATGAGAGAGGGGATGGATCTCAAGCATTGCAGTCATGCTAATACAGCATGGAGCACAATCAGGAGCTGCCAGGGAAGGTCTGATTAAAAACGAGAGGAATATAAGCCTTAATTTCGCAGACACACATTAGTTCTTGCACAGATTTAAAATTTAGGGCTCAGGGCTGTAGAGCAGCAGTTAAAGGAGCAGAATAACCCGTAAAGCAGGAAGAGGTTATAGCTAGTTATCGACACCACAATCATCATATGCCATTATAAAGCAACTGAACACATTCATAAAAACTCATCCATCACACACGCAAGGCCACAGACGCTGTGTTAGGATTATATTGAAGGTGAGATATGATGATGCCACAGCGTTTCCAATTTTTATTGACATCCTGGCCTTGAGGATTAGGAGGTGTCAGAATGCATCTGTGTATTTAGAGGAAGACAATGATATCCCCTTGCTCTATCTCAGTTGTACTTAACAGCTTACTTGGACTGCGGTGCAGGTGAAAATGAGAAAAGCAAAGGAATGCCACATCAGAGTACAGGCAGCCCGAATAAGACCAGGCAGTCCAGAGTCATCCGCTGGAGCATGGACCGGAAAACCATTAACTGCATGACAGTACAGTGTGACCTCAATTCACAGTAGTAGGTACTGCATATGGGTGTAACACAAGCCAGCTTTGAGCCACAGGATTTGGAATACAAACATTAGAGGGCAAACAACAGGTGAACATAAAAAAGATGGTGGAGCACAATGCAGCAGTAAGATAGCATGGACCTAAACACTAAGTAGTATCATCATATTTGCTGCTTGCGGGATTCATGAGCATCACAAGCATCAAAGCAAGTTTTAAGGAAGTTCTTAAATGGGGCCAAGGAGAAAAGCAGTTGCTCTGAAAGAAATTACTCTGGTCCAGATGATGTATCTTTGCTACTAAACACTATCTCCAAGTATCGCCAAATCCATTTGATTTTTAGTATTTTTCACTTCTAAGTTACCTCCAGACCTATTTGCAATACTCAAAGGCTCATACTCTGCTGTCATTCATGACAGTACACCTCCAATAAGCCAGGGAGATCGGAGCCCACATCTTTACAGTACCTGTTCCCTCCAGAAACCACAGCTGTCACATGCCCTTCGCAGAGAAATGAAAATACAGTTTTAAATTACTTGCCCACAGCCGTTAGCAGGACCAAGCACTGATCTATGAGTCCTGCCCACCCATTCAGAGTTAAAAATCATTCGACTGTGCTCCCTCTTGGAGGCTGGGGCTTGGCAATTATTTTCTGCTCGTAATTACTCCAAGCCTCATGCTTCTTTACACATTATCATGGTCCACGTGGGCAGAGTGAGCTGCGACACTTTTCTCAGTGCTCTCATTGCTGAATAGGCTCCGGGTAACACAACTCATTAGTTTTTGTCTGATGTCAAAACTGATGAACGCCTTTTTCTCTTGAAAAATTGTAATGAGCAGAGAAAGCACAACAACATAAATCTATGGCAGTGACAGTGACTGTGGCCAGAATCAGGAACAGCTCACGCTTAACCAAAGACAGAATGAGCATTTGGGATCATTCCTCCGAAACTCACTGGCCGGTGGTGGTAGAGGTCTGCACACTTCCCAGCTCCCATCACCATCCTGTGGTTATCCAATGAGATGAAAAATAACCTTATTGACTCCAAAGACCTCTCAGTGTCAGCAAAAAAAAGAAAAGCAGCAAGTTTAACTGTGCATTGGGACATTAATTTTAAAAAGACTGCTTCAAAGGCATGCAAGCACACTGCATGACCCAGAGCAGTTGGTTTTCTTCTGTTCTTTGAGGAAATTGCTAACCCAATTTCAATCCTGCAGATAAAGGTATTTTATGGTTCCAAAAAGTCTGTCTTTCAAGTGGGGTTTAAACATAATCATGGGAAATTCTGCAGCTCACGTTTGTGACCACCAAATTCACTCAGTGCCTGTTTCATCTCTGAGTATGGAGGGAAAAAAAAAAAAAAAGGAAAATTATTTAATCTTGTCAGTAACTTTCTTGTTAATCTCAAAATGGAGGCTGAATAAAGTTAATCCCCAATGATACAAGTCTCTGAGATTTGGATGGAAAAGTCTAGCACAGGGACAAGGCGGCAGCCGTTTCTGACTAGAAAGCTGACTGCTGAGGCAACATTTCTGTAACTCTTCTGATATGAAACAGCCTTCTCACAATAATTGTCTAATGTGCAGTACATGAAACGCTATGTTACGCATTGGCAGTTTTTGAGGCCAGGTTGCTGCTGCAAGAAATCCACAGGCAGATCTGGGGTGGAACAGAGAATATAAACTTTTTTTTTCTCATGAGGTTTTTGGAGCATTGCTGAGCCCCTGAGCTGGGACAGGGTCTGCCACATCACACGGGCATGGGTGCCGTCCTCCTCCTTGGAGCTGTTAACTCTGGGGGGAAGGTCAATTTTAGAGCCACAGGGACAAGCATGTTGCTGCATAGATAATTGCCCCCTCTTTTTGTGGCCCACAGCTTGCTTTAACCACTCAGCAAAATGGTTTGTGAGCTGGGGCATATCCTGTGAACTGTGAAAGGGCACAATTGCTGGGAAAACTCAATGCAGAGCAGCCCTAGAGAGCAGCAAGCCTTATTAAAGCCTTGGGCCATGCTTCTAGCCCAGATTATTTTCTCCTTCACTCTTGGATAAATTAAAGCCAAAACTATTTATCCACTTGTGAAAAAGTCACCCCTAAGAAAAGCTTCCTGGGTAGCCGTAGAGCAGAGGACAGTGCTGTACAAACTGCCTTAGCAATCCCAGGGCTTTGCTTCTGTTTGCCACCCCTTTGGTGCAAGAAGTGAGAGCCGCTGTAGCCATCAGCCTCTTGGGAGAACCACAGAGTGCCTGTCCAGTCTTTAGCAATTCTCATTCTTTGCATGATGGTGTGTAAGATTTTAATGTAAGCTATTCACTGAGCATCCTGGCAGATGGTATGGGATTGTAGCAGAAACTTAAAGAAGAGGTGAAAGCCAAGCAGCTATCCTTGCCATCAACGTATCAGTATTGCTATGACAGGTTAGTGGAGGATTCAGGAGGAACCACTTTGCCTTTAAACCCTTTCCCTTCAAATGAGCGCCAGCTCTGTTTACAAAATTACATGCCGCTGCCTAAAGCAGTCCCTACAATTCTACTGCTATCCCATTATTAACTGGTGTCTCTCATTAGCCACTGCTGATTCATGGCTTTGTGCTGACAAAATAAAATGATCGCTGCAATGTTGATCATCATATTCAGAGTTTTGCTGAGATGGCCGCATTGGAGATATTGGCTCCCATGAATACCTTTCTTTGCCTCTAAATTTCAATAGCACAGACTGCAAAGCAGCTCCCTGAAAACAGACTGCTGTCAGTATAGATTACTATCTGAAATGAGTACCGGTTTTGCCTGGCAGTCAAACTTGCAATGCTTCCTAGGATCTCTCACATACACATTTGTATATCTGACAATTACACCAGCCATACCGGTTTTTGATATTTTTCTGAAACTTTGTGAGCAAACCAGCCCATGCCAGCTTGAAGATGACCTTCCAACTTGTCTTGCCTCTGAAATGGCTGAAGTACCTTCTAGAGCCAAAGAAAGTGCATCCCTGGCTCCAACCTGCCCAGAGTGAACAACTGGGATGCTCTTTTTGAATCCACAGTTCAGAGCTCAGCTGTGCGTACGGAAATTTCTCAATTTCCCTTTTACAAGCCAGATGTTTGACAAATGGGGAGCTTTATTACCCATGGGGAATTCACAGGCAAGCCATCCAGGTTTGCTTTGTTCCTTGTAAGCGACTGGGTCCCCCCGGGCTACTGGTGATCAGTCACCACTGCTGTGGTACCCAGCCAGGGCAGCCTGGTGGGGGGGGGAAGCACAAGCCACCCTCCCTGGCTCCAAATGGCCACATGGCAGAAACCCCCAACCTGTGCTCTGCTAGTTCTCCTTTTCTGATGCTTTTCCTCCTTCATGAACTCCCAATGAAAATATACCAAAGTAAACGTATCTATAGCCCTGCTTTTCATATCGCCTCTCCAGAACTGCCAGCACACAACTATCTTGAAAACTTCTAGTCACCTTCTCCTTGGGACAGTGCCACTGCACACCACACATGTTATTCCTCAGCCAGGTGGTGGTTTTCACTCAAGCCAGGTCTCTTCACTGGACTCTCACCTTCTGCAAAATGCTCCCCACCTTCTTTTCCTGACCCCATGCCAGCATAGCTGCTAGCATCATCCCAGTGCTTCCCCTCTGCCTGGAGGCTGGCATCCCAGGGCTGACTGACCACCCCTGAATACCAGGGTGCCACAGCTTGCAGGTGAGAACAGTTATTCGTTTCACTTCCCCCCATTTACCTCAATTCTCTCATCCGTAAAACACAGCTAACATTTCTCTAGCTCATAGGAGATGATGATCATAGAATCACAGAAACTTTTAGGTTGGAAAAGACCTTTAAGATCATTGAGTCCAACCACAAACCCAGCACTGCCAAGTACACTGCTAAACTATGTCCCTAAGCACCAAGTCTACATGTCTTTTAAATATCTCCAGGGGTGGTGACTCCACCACCTCCCTGGGCAGCCTGTCCCAATGCTTGACAGCCCTTTCAGTGAAGAAATTTTTCCTAATATCCAATCTAAATCTCCCTGATGCAACTTGAGGTCATTTCCTCTTGTTCTATTGCTTGTTACTTGGGTGAAGAGACAAACACCCTCCTCACTACACCCTCCTTTCAGGAAGTTATAGAGAGCAATAAGGTCTCCTCTGAGCCTTCTTTTCTGCAGGCTAAACAACCCCAGTTGCCTCAGCCACTCATAAGACTTGTGCTCTAGACCCTTCACCAGTTTCGTTGCCCTTCTTTGGATGTGTTCCAGCAAGTCAATGTCTGTCTTGTAGTGAGGGGCCCAAAACTGAACACAGTATTCAAGCTGCCGCCTCACCAGTGCCAATTACAAGGGGATGACCACATCCCTGGTCCTGCTGGCCACACTATTTCTGATACAAGCCAGCATGCTTGTATCATATTATTAGGATCGTGTTATTTATACCCAGATTCACATACAGACTACACAGCTATAAACACCTAGTGATATTACATAAATGTCATTATTGTAACCACTCACGAGAACGTAGGAGGATTTGTGTAAGGGCACAAACAGGGACTTTGAGTGGAGGAGGAACGCATTTTTATTCTGCATGGATCTGAACATAACATATATGGCAAAAATTAATCCTGGCCTGCCTTTTTTAGGTCCTTCCTGCCATCTATTGCAAGAAATTGTTTCTTTTGGAAAGTTTAACATTTGCATTAGTCCTTGATTCGAATGAGAGAGAGAAACAAGGTAGTGAAGAAGGAAAACACTTCTCTGGTATTTGCCTCTTATTGTTCCTGAAGTCTGCTGTAGCTTACAATAGGTAAATAGGCAGATTTTTTTTCTTTCCCTCCTTCAGAAATGCCCTTCAATCCCTGTAAAACAGAAATGGTGACTGGTGAAGGTTTGAATCATGAACCGACACCTGTCCCCAGTCTCAGGGCTTTCAGAGCTCCTCAGCCAGAGCCAGGTCAATAGATACACCAGGTCATGCCCAATTGACTCCAAAGGTTTTCTGCAGAGACTCCAGAAAGGCAGGAGCTGCTCTATTGGATCAAACCAATGGGGCATGCCGTCCAGGATCCTGTTTCCAACGGTGGACAATACCAGATGCTTCAGAGGTTAGATGCCATTTAAGCCCCAGCGACTTCTTTGTACAATAAATTTGAATGGTGTGGAATTATATTGCAACATGCTGAGAAGAAAATTAAAGATATGGAAATTGCATTTTGTGGCTGAAATGCAATTCAGACCAAAGATATTACAAACTAGAGGGCCGTGAGAAATGGTTTGAAGGTCTGGAAAAGCAGAGTTGTGAAATCCTGTGCGGTAGTGTAGCCATCTAGTGATCATTTTGAGAAGTCTCTCTTTTTCTTGGGGAAATGTGATGCAGCACATTAAGAGACAGGGAAGATGATGCTGTTTGAAATGAAGCAGCAATGGTGAAGATCTGAGAGTAACAAGAAGCTGTATGTGTAGGGGTAACATTTACAAAGCTGGAAAACAAGATTACAAGAGGTTGGTGATTCTGAAGGATCAAAAGGTTTATCTGCAGCATGCCCGCCACCTGCAAGAATATTTGCACAATACAAGGAATCAAAAAAAATCATCCAGAGAAGAGAGAGTTCACATGCCGGAAGATATTTAGAAGTGCTTGCAAATGGCAAATGAGCACCTGAAGAGTGAGACTCACTCAGCAGGACCAAAATTCTCCACCTGGTTGCTCACAGGAAGCCTATTCAATCTCAGCTGAAAAAAAAAAAAAAAAAACAAACCAAAAAACACGCAGGAACAAACATCTTTTTTCTGGATCTCAGGTGGAAGATTCTTTTTTTTTAAAAAATGGAAAAAATGAGATTCCCCAAGTGCCAGCTCTCCCAGGGTATCAGGAAAAAGGACTATATTTTTCGACAGATGCAGCAGGAATAACCAGCATATTGATGCATTTATGTCTAGGCAAAGCATGGCGTAAATCAGTAGCATGCTGCTGAAACCACAAGCACTGTGTGCTGCTTTACACCACACAAAGAAGCAGAAAATGGCAAGGTGATCTTTACTGAAAGTCCAGAACTAAGAACTGAGAACACTAAACCAGAACCAAGGTGAATGGTCCCATACCTTGACTCCAGGCATGGCCTGCACCTTACCCCACCACAGCTTTCCTCCAAGCCAGGTCCTACCCCCTCCAGATCCCTGGTAGCTGGAGATTAGTTCAAGCCCTGAAACAGGCGGCTTAATAAATCTGTCCACCCCTCAACATTTTTAACAACGGTCGTTACGACCACTCTGGGTACTCTTGATAGGCAGACATAAGGATAACAATAGAATGCAGCACAAGCTACAGTAATTAGCATAATATAATTCAAACACACAGGCTTAATAAAGTATTTCAGTATCAACCTGTAGCAATCTGCTCCACAGTTTAATTATAAGCAGGCAGAGAAAGAAGGTATTTTCTTTTTTCAGTACTGAATTCCCCCTCCTTTGTCTTATCATTCTCACGTCACGAAACAGGGAAGGCAGAAGGGCTACTCTGTCTTGTATCTGGGTCATTCTTTCTTATGTTATACTTTTAATAAATACCCGTTTCTTTATCTTCTTCCTAAGGGACATACAGACCCCGTCCCATTTGTGCCACTTCCCCCATGCCCTTATTTCACCATAATTGCCATTTCTTCTCTTGCTCTGCACTTCAGTGTAACATAAAGACCAAATTTATCTGGGGCTTAACATCACCAGTTATATGGGTGCTATACTGGGTATGTTGCTGTTATATCAAACCTCTCCCTTTCAAGGCAGGATCACAGGTCATCTGTAGGTTATGAGGACACTCAGATGTAGCTGCAGTTCTGATTTTTCCTGGCTTATTCCTAAACTACTCTGGGTTCAGGCCATATATAACAGAAGCACTGAAGCAACAATAAGTGCGTAGTTTCCATTGCACAGTGACAATGTTCAGAAGATAGCTGCACCCATGGAGGTCTCTACTACTCAGCTGGCTGTTGCATCTTTTCTCTTTCTGTCCTGTCTCTAGTTCTTATGATCTAGTAGAGACTTTGTGAAGCAAACCTCCTCAGCAGGTTGTGACAGGTGTTGAAACTCCTGCAGGTTAGTTGGGAGGGTTTGGACTTTCAGCTAGTCTGTAGCTGCTAGCAACATCTGGGCCCAGTCTTAGAAAAGAAGAGGAAAGTAGGTGTTACAGATAGAGTCTGGAGATAAAAAGAGTAATTGCATGTACAGTCATGCAGGCTTACTTAGAATTAGAGATAGGGGTTGTATTTATCCACTGCCAAGTAATAAAGCAGCTAGCTATGTTAAACCCAAGATTAATTTCCATCCTCCTCCTCTGCCCAAGAGTTACATTAAATATGTGGAGCAAAAATATGAACTAACAAAAGGAAAACAATGACTGGGTATAATTCAATTTTCAAGCCAGTCCTTTGCTTTTTCTTAGTAAATGACTCCTGCCTCCTCAGAATTTTCCCGGAAACATTGTCATTCACAGACTTAGACAAACTGTCTCGCTGGCCACACACATGGCACTGGAAATAGGGAACAGACCTCTTAATTTTCTCAGCACATATTCAAAGGCAGCTTTCAGCAAGAAAAGCCCAACAGGGGCCAGTGGGTTATCTACCATGTGTCTTCTTCACAGTTGCTATCTCTCAGGAAACAGCCCCTAATCCTGTAAGCATGACCTAAATTCTCCACTTCTGGATGCCTGACCTTGAATCTGGCTGCATCAAAAAGGCTTTTGCTCAGAAAAGTCCAGCGTTATCAAGTAATTCAGTTCAGTCCATAGAACTAAACTGTCCTTACTATTTTTCACCTTTATGTCATCAACAAACTTTATTAGCAATGATTTTATACATTCTTCCAGAAGACTGGGGGAAGATGAAAGGAATTGAGCCAAGAAGAGATCCCTGGGGGACCCTTGTAGGATATGCTTCTTTTGCAAGATGATTCCCCATTTGCAATTACTATTTGAGATTTATCAGTGAGACGTTTTTAATCCATTTAATATGCGCTACATTTAGTTTACCCACTGCTAACCTTTAATTAGAATCTTCTGTGGCACCAAGTCTGACACCTTAGAGAAGTATATCACATGAACATTTACCACCATGAACCAAATTTGTAATCCCATCAAAAAGCTGTCAAAATTCCACAAGACATGTTTTCCACTAAACAATATTGAAGGGCATCAGCTGTCTTCCTGTTTCTCTCCTCTTCTCATTATGTCTCTTTTTTTGGACCAAATTTAATGCTAAGCAAATCAGCCTTTGGTTACCTATGGCTTCAAAGTATCTTTTTAAAAAAATGGTATAATCTAATGCAATCCCAGTGCCTCTCTAGCGCATGCATGTGCACACACCCACCCTCCTCTGATGTGTCCTTCACAGTTTGCTCGCAACCAATGTGCAGTCTTCTTGGCTAAATTTTTTCTGAACTCCTGGCTGTGAGTTATTTGGTCATGTAAATTTTAAGATGTTCAATGACAGCAATGGCTTTCTAGCATTTTCATTACCTGCTTTCAGAACAGAATTTCAGTATCACTGTGACTTCCAAATGTATGATAAAGCACCTTTCCTTATCCATAATGAATATTCATTTAACAGTTTATTTTTTTTCTGCAGTAGTACCAATCGGACTAAGTAATGAACCTATGTTTTCTTAAGGGATGGTTTTCATTTCAGTATCTGAATTCTTATTGTCCTCAGCCTCCTTGGCATGTAGAAATGTTATGTAGAAATGTTAATTACCAGTTTTGATTGAGGTGGCTGTATATAATCCAGACAATTCCAAAACTGAAGTAAAAGTCAAAGTCAAAACGTACAAGTTTCTTTTCAGCCTTCACAGTAATTTTTGCATTGCACTCAAAATACCTTATATTCTTGTTATTTTCATGTCAAAGCACTGTATGCACTGGAGATATTTTGCTAGCATCTCCACAGAAATGATGTCATCCTAGCAGGAAAATTAAGTGTACCTTTGCTGGCTTATGGTGAGCAGCAAATTTATTTATTTGATTTGACTCACTCATGGGAAACATTTTTCATTGAGAAGATACTCTAAGCATTAATTCTACTAAAATAACCATAAAGAACATCTAACACATGGCCCTATAAATAGTTGGAAGTAAATATTCATAGTTTCATGTCATTACTCTAGCAAACCTGACAGCTGAGCTTGGCTGTCATGCCATCTGCAGACCTTTCCCTTCCCTGCCCCCAGAAATCCCAACTTCACTCCCTGGACACACTTGCTTTGGAGGCAGCAGCTCTCCTGAGCTGTCAGGAACAGAGTTGGCCTCAGCTCTACATCCCACACATGCCACTTTGTGCAGGGTGGCTGGAACAAGCTCCTGGCTGGCAGGGCCAGAGGCATGAAGTTCCCCAGCAGCAAGCTCTCGGCTCACTGTTGCCATCCTTCTACTTTTCACACTTCCATTCCTTTCCATCACCATTTTACTGCCCATAAAATCAGGTGAGGCAGGCTAATCCCCAGAGGGGTCTCAGCTCATGTGCTTCAGTGGCAGCAGACACTATTAAGAGTTACCTTAAACATTGGCACGTATAACCCCAAATTATAAGAGGATATGTTTAGATTGGATATTAGGGAAAATTTCTTTACTGAAAGAGTGGTCAAACATTGGAACACGCTGCCCAGGGAGGTGGTGGAGTTGCCGTCCCTGGAGGTATTCAAAAAACGTGTTGATGTGGCCCTTCAGGACATGGTTTAGTAGGCATGGTGGAGTTGAGTTGATGGTTGGACTAGATGATCTCAGAGGTCTTTTCCAACCTTAACAATTCTATGATTCTATGATTCTATGTATAGGTATCCAACACCCCAGAGCAGATAAGTAAAAACAAAAGAAGATGAAGGAGCGCAATGCAAGCCGAAGCCACCAAAAATGCAATGAACCAACACAGCACAGCCACAGGGAGATCTGATGAGTAGCACAGCATAATTGCCAATGCACTGATACTACTTTTTGGATTAACACTGTGGCTGTAGGTAGCACTTTGGCTCCTCAGAGTGAACTAGGGTATGAAAGGCAACTGAGATAGCATAGGAGTCACATTATTGCCAACAACAAACACTGAGAGAATGGTTAGATGTGGAAGGTTGGCAAATGCTAATAATAAATAACCACTTCCAGTGAGGATCACTTATCTTTTACTACTTTCTGCACCCTCTAAGGGACACCTTACAGGATGGAGAACTGAAGATTAAGTTTGTGTGTTTCCCAACCTGCTAGCAGAGCCCACTGCCTTGAAAGGTAACTCAGGGAAATTCAGGTAACAAACCCTTGGTCTCCAGTTTCCTGTCTGAACCACACTTCCCAGGTGAGAAATGATGCACTCTGGTCAGCAAACCCATTTGTCAGTGGCAAGTGACTCAAGGTAATGTTTGTCATGGGCACAACTCTCCCTTTTCATCTCCAGCTTCTGGGCAGAAATATGGATATCCTCTCTCTTCCCTTGACTGCTTCAAGCCCTTTTCTCAGCTGTTCACCTTTAATATCTCTGTCTTGCCAGAGTAGAGCATGTTCTGCTGAACAGAAAGCATTACTTCTATACTCCCACTGCAATGACAGCTCAAAAACCAGATCTGTTACTATTGACTATGATCACATCAATCACTGATTTTATCAATTTATGGTATTCCTTGTCTTCAGCTGTGATATATACAGTCCTGGGGAGCCAGTATTCAACTTTTTATTCCTGTATTGGGAACTAGAAATGGTCCTGAATGGCAAATACAGATACAGAACCCCAGCTCCCCTGCAGATGACGGGATTTCGTTTCCAAGTTCTGGTTCAGGCATCTCTCCTGTACTGTGGGAGATTAAACCCAGCAGATTGTTAACAGCCACTCTGCTTTCTATGTAATACACAGAAGCCTTCCCCATTGCTCCCTCCCAAAAAGTGAGAAAGAAAAATCAATGTGATAATTTATCTACACCGCCAGAAAACTCACTACAAACACACACTACAAATAACCAAGTGAAGACAGAGAGAGAACTTAACAGCAATACAGAAACCCATGTGCAGTTTATTTAGTACAGTCTCTGTTCCTGTTTCCTTCTGCAGCTCAAACCAACATGCCAACACCTTGGTCTGGCCATATTTCCTCCCAAAGAGTGCTTGCTTTTAGAAAAGCAACACTTTCTCTTCCTCCTCTCTTCCACTGCATTGGCCTTTCTCTTCATTTCCTGTGTGCTCACCTGCATTCATTTCTTTCCCCAACTTGCCTTTTTTAAAGAAAGTCAACCTCTGAGCCTACACATATCTATTAATCTAACCCATCTATCAACTGTTTCTGAGCCATCTCTTCAGCCTATGCAGCCGGGGATTTTAGCCAGGCTTTTATCATTTTTATGTGCACTGCTGCCGCCCGCTGTCACAAGGTCACCCTCGGAAATGATACTATGCCTTAGTGGGTACTTTTTCACCTAATAAAATATACAGCACACTGTATATCAATCATATTGTCTAGGGACCAAATACTGAACAGTCAAAGAGGGGTAAATGCTTCCCTCTGGATCAATTATTGACTGCATAGCAAGGATAACCTCTTTGCCAACAAGAGAGGCAGAAAGTCCAGCATTAGGCTAAGGGGAGCCTCGAGACATTTTGGAAGCACAGTCCCTCTTTGATCTCACATGTTCAAGGAATCAAACTCAAAGAGGTTTTGAACAAGGTGCGTGACAGATCCAACTGTCAAAGCAAATTTCACCACAATTGCTCAGGGGTTACTTGGTCCATCAGCACCCCTTGCACATGGGGCAGGGTTTGGATGGACCCCTGCAGAGTTTGGAGCTGACACTTGCTGAACTCAGGAGGGAAAATTCACCAAGTACCACATACCCAGTGAGACAGCCCACCCTGGAGAAATGCTCAGCATTTTGGAGCTCCTGCCACACAACTCTGGAGTCGGCCCCTGCTTTTCTTAAGCAAACAAGGAGCAGCTACAGGCAAACTTGCTTTAGCCACTCTGTTGGTTGCAGAAACTCTGTGGACACAGAAAAGGTACCTGGTAGATGTACAGTCAGGGTTTCTGGTGACCTCATCTTCCCCTAAATTGACACCTGTCTCTCCTTTTCTTTCTTTTTGGCTGTAATGCAGCTTTAAAAGTCATTAAGACAGAAAAGAAAGAACTCCAGGAAACTGTACCTGCCAATTTATATAAATCACAGTGAGATAAAGTCTTTTTGAGTGACAGAATTNAAAAAAAAAAAAAAAAAAAAAAAAAAAAAAAAAAAAGTCCAGATCTGTGCAGCACTTTTTGTTTAAACTCAAGTCAAGGGCCACACCAGGAGGAGAAGACAAGAACAGAGATTTTGCTGCCATCACTCACAGCATCATGTCACAGCTCAAATCAGCATCAGGACTGGGCAAGCCTGGTAACGCAGTACATCAGATGAGCACATACAAGCCCAGCCCAGGGGTCCCACAGAGCTCACCCACTCCTGGGCAACCATTGTGCTAACTGAGCACACACTGGACTTGAGCCATCTTCCCAGCCTCAGCTGTGGACACGTAGCCCAAATGCCAGCTGTGGGTGGTTGGGGCTGTGCTTGCCTGTGTGTGCCCAGCCCTGTTCAGTGCCTACCCCAACTCTCCCACCCCCGCATCCCCACAGCTAAGTCAAGAGCAGTTATGAGTCCACATACAAGACTTTTTTTTTTTTTTTTCTCTCTCTCTAGCTGCCACGTCGCCTTCCCTATTACTTCCCTACTCGAGGAAAGTAATGAGCTCCCTGCCTCCCAGCGCCAGCAGAATTCATTTACCCCCTTTCCCAGCAGGACCAGTGCCTGCTAACAGCACGAGATGTTTCTCACGAGCATTGCCAACCAGTTCCATGCTGCTTTAAATGAAACACTTCTATTAATGCTACAGGTGGACTTCAGCTACAAAGTTAGCCTCTGGATCTGAACGTGACTCAAATTTGGGAGCAGCTTGTTACAAAGTTGGGCCCGAGCTAACATGTCTTTCCCCTAACTGGACACAAATCCCTTCCTCTCTATTTAAGGGAAAGGAAAGGCCTTTACAAGCACGGAAGCCAAGTCCAGGTTCATTACGGCATGACTGCACTGCAGTCAGACCCAGGAATCGCACTAGCTCGATGTTGCCAAGGACCTTAGTATTCAGTAAAGGTCTCTAAAGAGTACCTGCAGACCCTTTGCCTGGCATAATCCAAGCAGGAGGTTGCCTAGGGCAGCAGCGTGAAGAAGGCTGAAAAATCACTGCCTTAAGTTCAGTCAGTGTTTTGTTTTTCTGGGTCCTTGAGGATGGCAAAATTCAATCCTGCATGAGCACACCTGCTAGGTCCCCTCCTTCAGGCTTAGCCCCAAGCAATGTTTTTTCATGGTGCTTAGCCAAAACTTACCTACCTCCAGCAGTGCTGGCTAGCAGGGAGGAGGGAGGATGATCAGTCCTTCCTTGCAGCTGGCAGAAGTCACACAGCAGAGCCAAAGGTGGAATGGCAGGGGATGAGGACCAGAGACTGGATGATCTCCTGCTGGTCACACTTCCCATCCAGCAGCCTCTGCATCTGGGGTGAATGGCCAGGACTGCCATGGGGGAAAGCTGAGGCCCACCACACCTCCCTGATTTTCCCTCCACTGCCAGAAGCCACAGGCAGACAACATCCTGGGGCTGGAGGTGTTCCTCTTCCTCAGGTTGCTCTTAGTCTGGATCAGAACAAGAAGGATGTCTGAGTCCAAGAGGGAAACTGAGCAAACAGCAGATGTGTTTCTCAGATGAGGTACTAATAACAACGATGCAGACAAGAAAAGGCATTTCTATGTGGTGACAAGAAATTAATAACCTAACCTACTGGTCAAACACAGCAGGGCTCATCGCCAGGAAACAGCACTGTTTTGTATGTTTCTGGCACAAAATGCAAATCATAACAAAAGTAAGAAAGCAAAAAAAAAAAAAACAAAACCAAAAATATTTTTAGACAAGCACTCAAGCAAATAAGTTAGCATAATGCTTCAAATTTACCTCATGCAGGTGTAAATTCACTTCTAAGGGCAGGATTAGATAATTCCCAATCTCACCACTGTTCCCCTCCGAATAATTAGTTGAGTTTATTCAATGGATTTTCTATGAAAGACTTAGAGGTATAAACTATTTGGGGTAAGGAACACAGCTGTTTGCAAAGCAGCATGTAAACCCACTGTGTGCTATAATAAACCCACAGTGCTATAATAAGCTTTTATTAATACAAACAAATCATTTGTCCCTCTCCCCTCAGACCTCACAAGACAAAAACTAAAGAAATGGCACAGGACAAGGCAGGTCACCTCCTTGGAGTTTTATCAGTGTGTACCAAGCACTGCTGACTGATAACTTGAGCCCCTTATGCCAGTCATTAGCCATCAGTCTCGTTGCTTTCCTCCGCACCGTGGCATCCCTGAGCTACAGCCCTCCTCTCCACTTTCTCTCCTGTGACCTGAAACGGGACGGACTGAGACCTTAAATCAGTATCTCCCTGTTTTTCTCTCTGGCACCAAATCTTATTCTATCTTTCTCACTTAAAGTGACTGCAGAGATTGACTTGTCCAGGCATTAGCCAATGCAAAGCCACAGAGGGAAGGAGGCCAGGACCGGTAGGCCATGGCGAGAATTGCACTGTGTCTCTGTCTCCAAGGGCAGGAGAAACCACTGTGGACTGCATGTAGATTAAACATTTACTAGTATAACAGATGCATTTTAAATCTCTTGTTTCTCCCTTAAAAACTTTGGTGACCCCTTTGTCCCCCTCCCATACTGGCCCCCCACGAGCACTTACAAAGTGAAATCAAAGATGCCTGGACAGCACCAAACCTGGCTTCAGGTCTGCCAGACTAGAGGAGGGGACCTGGACCAGGATTCACAGCTTTTCAGGGAAGCAACACTACTAGCACAGTTCTGGGCACTCAGGGGTAAATTTTCCTCATTTTCTCCTGCTGGAATTGATATAATTTCCACAAAGACTAAAACATTCAGTGAGCCAGATCAGTTGTCATCTGGTGAGGGCACTTGGCTCAGAGGAGAAACCCTTATGTTCCAGACTTCATTCCAATAAACATTAAACTGTTTTATAGACACTGGAAACCAGAAGAGACTGCATTTCTCCATTCCAGGATACTGCCTGATTCATGGTGCTTGCTAGGGAAGCCTCCAAGGACATGAAGGTGCAAGTGACCTCCCATGGAAGACAAGGTTAAACTGGTTTCGCCAAACACTGGGAGGTGACTTCACATTCAGTTATATGGGCTAACATGCAACAATAATCCATCACAACCTGCGGGATGTGCCTAAACCCAGCATTTCTTGCATTTGCTTTGCTTTTGCCAAGGGATGCTCAGAATACAAATAAAATCAAATGATTTGAGAGAGAGAGATCCTTTTCTCCCAATATACAATCAATGGTTTTCCGTTCAACAGGAGTACAACATAACATTGTCATTCTGGATTGGATCAAACTGGTTCTTACTTTCTCCTCTCCCCACCCTGAAATAAAAGCCTCACAATTCACTCAGGAGAGGGAATGTCTCCTGCAGAGGCAGCATCCTCACCAGCTTTTGTGAAGATCATAGAATCATAGTATTAAGGTTGGNAATATATCATCTTTGTTTCATCATATTATTGGGTTACATTCTGCCTGTTGTCATATTTTAAAATTTTATATACCCATTTTACAAAACATTATGCTGTTTGATATTTTGATATGACTAAAAGAAAGAAAAAAAAAAAAAAAGATGCAACCTGAGATGACCAGAACTCATGAGTATTTCTGAACTGTTTTTGTTTTTTCTTTAATTTGCATTCCACAGAAATAGTTACAACTTTCTACTTTTCTCTCTAACTTGAAACAGAAGAAATTTTGAACTACTTCCCGAGGGATAGGACTGTTATAATCCATAATGCTCTAATAGGAACCCGGCGCTAATGCTCTTTGCCTCGTGGATTATGATATGCTCTAACTGCTGGGGTGATGGGGAATGCTCTCAGGTCAGACTGATGGCTGGGAGCAACGTCTGCGGACACAGCAGAGCACTGCGCAAGTGAAGATCTGTGTCCTCTGACAAGGATGTACCTCCGGATGGTCAGAAATCATCTCCATGAATTCCTGTGCCAGCTGCCAGCTCCATGGCAAAGTACAGCTGCATGCTCTGGCAGCACTCCACAGGAGCAACACCTGCAAGCAGTTCTCCCCACTGCAGGCCCTCCTGTGCAAGTGGAAGCCCACACCATTCACATGAAAGAGGAAGCCTCAGTGTAAGGTGTATTTTAAAAAGGAGCCATACAATGGGGTGATTTTCTGGTTGCTATTTCATCACCCCTGATAAATGCTCAAACCTAACAAGTTTCAACAAATTCAACAGCAGCCTTGGCTCTAGACCCTTTTACCAAGCCTTGCTTGCCTTATACTTGCCTTATACTTTCTCCCTCCCTAAAAAGCTAGGACCCCATGCTATGGCATCATTGAATGCAGCCTAAATGCTTTTCAAGGTCTTGCTCTTTAAAGCACGTCAGCTACTTGCCCAGTCCTTGGCTTCCAGCCCAGGCCCCCCTGGAAGGCCAGCCTGAGATCTTCTGGAATCACCAGGAGCTCCCTGATCCCATTTTTGAAAAAAAATTCACATCTATGTTGACATGTGGGAGGAGCATCCCAAATTTGACACGATTTTCAGCTAAGGCAGAGGAATAGATGCTCAGGCAGCCTCCCCACCCCAAATAAGAGGCAGAGTATTTGTGCAGATGAAGAAAACCCAGCTCGAGGGCCATCTAATCCCCAGAAGAGACCCGCAGTTTACAGAGCAGCTCTGGAGTTTCTGTCTCCTCTCAACCGGCTGCACCCAGTGCCACTCCTGCCCAGCCTCTCCTTGATTTCAAGGCAGATGTTATTTTAATACGAAATCCACCACAATTGATTTTGTGTCAGGACTGGAGGTATAGCAGGAAGGTGGATTGTTCTGCTTTGCTTTTTTTCCTAAGAACTGGCTCAGTCTCTAAATTGATCTGCAAATGGCAATGATAATGACAATGTACATAGGGAACAGTGATACATACCACTTTCCATGCCCAAAGACGAGACGTGAACTGAGAATGCAGCTGTATTTGCCTTAAATTTATATTATTTGCAACTTCCCTCTTGACTGCTACTCTGATACTATTTGTGAAAACACATAACCATGCACATGAGCTGATGACTAAAATGTTGGGATAGAATCTGGGAAAGGTGATAGTGTGCAGCTGAGAGATCTGGCAGAGCAAAAAGAGGTCTAAATGGGGGAGGGGGGGTGGAAGGAAGGGGGAAAAATGGAATGCCTAGGAAAGAAAACCTCATCATTTTAAGTAGCCAACAAACACAGCAAGGGGAAACCAAACAATCAAACATGAGAGGGAATTTGTGGAGATTTCAAAGTTTTAAAATATTCACCAAGAAGAAAATCACTCTTAATTTTATCAGGTGTGACAGGGATTGCTCTCCACCTAAACTGGAAAAGTGGTATGCAAAGGGCTTCCAGTTTTGTCTAAAAATGAATCTTATGCCCCTATTTACATTTCCATTATTTATGGAGTTTTTCTGATAATCCTTCCTGCTGGGAAGGAGATGACCACAGTCCCACATCTGTTTACCTCTGTTTACAGCTGGGAACACAGCCATGGATTTGTTCTGCTTCAGCGAGAAGGCAGACTGATTTGATTATTGCTTTCTAACATACAAAAGGTTGTTGCTAAGAGTCTCGCTTAGGCACAAAATGATGGAAAACTGGTTTTAGCAAGTTATGGGAAAAGGTGGAGATGAGAAAGCTAAGGGCCAAGATGACTCTTTCACCCTCTGGTCCCCAGGATGCCACTGCTGAGTTCAGTCAGCCAAGGTGAGCCCAGGGCTGGCCCAGTTGCTCTGAGCAAGACTCCAGGTCCCACCACTGGAAAAAAGTTTGCCCTGATTTCAGCAGAGGAGATATCTGCACACATCACTCTACTCTCTCTGTGGTGTCCTGGTGCCTGTGTGATGCTCCAGAGGTAGGGAGGTAGGTTGGTGTATCCAAAAAAACTATGGGCGAGACTCTCTAGTACAGAGTATCCCCTTCAGAGCAGGCAGGTGTAGGCAACCTCTAATAGGAGGCCTTTCAGTTTGTCCTTGTCCTTAAATCCAAGTCTCTTCTCTAAATTATTCGGTCAGTCACATGCTGTCCTTGTTTGCTTGGGACAGTTTCTGTCATCCCAATTTGTGTGGGGTGGTTTCTGTTCCTGAACGAAGCCTGGTGGCATACCCAGGAGTGACCTCAAACTGGAGCTGAGAAATGACACTGAGATTTCTTTAGCTTTAAGAAAAGCACATGTATTTCCTAAGATGTCCGAGAATTGATGCGGCCTTTCCCATGAAGGCTTCTTTGAATAATCAGGAGAAAGAAGAGAGAAATTTTAAGCACTCACAGTTCAGCTATCATCTGCTACACTCTTACACTGCCAGGACAAGTGGTAGAGCAAAACCTGCTGGAGGGTTTCTGACAAACTGACAGGACTTTTCATAAAAGCTCCTTATTACATTGAGAAGCCAAGGCACTGATCCGCATCCAGCGGCTGGGGTTGACCGATTCTCCTCTGCTCCCCCTCCTCCTTGCCCTACCCACCTTCCACCCAGCCGTGTTTTTACTGCAGACCCCTGTGAAGGTCACACTATGTAATAGCCATTTACCTGAGGATGAGACACTGCACCGGGAAAGGGCAGGTACCACCAGACCAGAGCAATTCAGAAACATCATCAAAGCTTGGTTCAGCCGTAATGGCAATTTGGCAATTTTTCTGATAACCAGGTGGCTATGGCTAATTTGTGTTGCTATTGTTTACCTTTGCCTGATACAAGACTAATTTTATATAGATCACAGTAACAAGCAGTTTTTCGATAAAGAATGGGATATTTACAACTCTAACGTAATAACGCACTAGAAAGGACAGAGGCCATGAGAGGTGGAGAATCAGGAGGTGGTGTAAAGGAGCACGGGCACGAGGTGATAGCACAAGGGGCACAGGCTGGCCCTGGAGACCCCATGGCCAGTGGCCAGTTACACACCAATGGCCAGTTAAAGAAATGCAGACCTGGAGCTTTTGAAAACTGGTTCTATGAGTAAGGAAGAGAACAAAGACACAGCATTTAATATACATGAAAAGCAGCATAAATAGTAAATTTTTATGTAATGTAGAGCTGCAGACAATGCAAAAAAGCAAGGGCTAAAAGGATGTTAGAATCAAACTGACAAATCAAATGTGGGGAGAGTGAAAGAAGGAAGGAAGGAGAGAGGAGTGAGGAAGAAGAAACCATTGGCACCATGTTCCTCCCAGTGAAGGACTCCAGATGTCAATGAGTGGCCCTGACACACTCTCCACCAGAGACCAGACTGAAGCTACTGACCTTGGGCCCAGAGGATTAGTTAGCATAGCACCAAGAAAAAAAGTGTAGAAACTAAGAAGGTATGTAAATAACAATTTTAACCATATTATTGTTATTACTGAGACTTTCTCTGTATAGGAATATTCTTTGTTTTCCTGTAACCAGATCAGCACTAATAATAATTCTTGCATTAGACTCTGCAAATTTCAATTAAACTAATAATAAATTCTTGGCTTTATCTACAAGGTGTGTTTGCTTTTCACCCACAAAAATTACTTGAGTGTAACAAGAGGGAGGGAGAATCACATCCTAGGCTTGGTTCTTACAGGGAGGGAAGGTAGCCAAGACAGACAGCCCTACCAAGCCAACCCACCAGAAACATCCTGTGCAGCACTTCACTGGCAGCTTGAGCTTTAGAAAGCTATAGTGCAAGTAGGGAAAGAGAAACAAGCAAAAAGAAGTCTAGAGTTCAGAGTAACAGCTGCAGCGATTACAGTACAAGCATACCTGTGGGCATGCCTTGGCACTACATAACTAGAGCAGGACAAATAAATGTTTTGTTTCTCTCATGATTTACATCATCAAAACTTAGTCTTCAAATTCTATGTGAGCTAAAAACATTGAAAATTTTCTGGAAAAAATATAAATGGCTTTAGACTCTTGAAAAATGCTCAAATTTTGCCAGATCTGACCCAAATTCACAAAGCAGCTTTGGCCGAACCAAGCCAAAAAGTTGAAAAGAAACACTCACTGAAAAAAACTTCAAATTTTAGTCAAAGATAAGGTTAAGACAACTAGAGGGATACTAGTTTAACAGTTTAAAAATTTATAGGGTTTCGTCTGGGGATTTGGGATTGGGAGGGGGATTGTTTTGTTTGTTTAAAAAAAGCAGACCTTTCGGGTTTTTTAACAAAACTAGGTGAAGAAGAGCTCATAGGTTGCTCTAGGACACTTTACTATCCTAGAGCCTTACACAGCCTGCTCTGAACACTAAATGTCTGCATTAATTCAAGGGGAGAATGAATAAAAAGAAATTCACTATTAAATACACAGAATTAGATACATGGTAGTAATAAATCCATTATTAAAGACACAGAAAACACATCTGGCCCTACATCAAAAATGATTGGAGAGTATTTTGGGGGAAATACCACATATGCTTGTCCTTCAGCTTTGCCCAGTCATCCACCTGAGACCATTGCCAGAGGTCATCACAGGAGATGGGGCTCCTTGCACGTTCGGCCTGATGCGGGCCATCCTCCCTTAAGCTGTATTCAACACCTTGAGCAGACTGGAAAGTGTTGTTACCCCATCTCACTGAGGTGGGGTGTGAGAAATAAGGCCACACAGCCAATCTGTGGTAAACTGGGATTACAGATATCCTGTCCAAAGCCTACCCCAGGACCCAGGTTATCCTTCCCTTCTCAATGGAGCACAAAGGATATCAGGAAAGGAGAATGTCCTGAAACACACAACCTCAGGAGGCACCAAAATCCATAATGAGAGTGAGCCAAGCATCGCTCTTGGAGAAATCCCACTGCAGTTTGTTTGCTCGAAGGTATTTACCACCAGTCCCATGTATTTGCACACCAGTTGCCGCTGCTCCTTCAGGCAGTTAGTCACTGGTCTGCCTCCAAATACTATTTATTACCAACTTGTTCCCAAGGTGATTCAATTAAGAAGTCAGAGAAGCAGCCACATTGCTCACAAGGCAGTAAAGAATTTCTTTCACAGTATAGTTTGCCATGTGGTGTTCTCTCCTGTATGTAAAGGGAATAATAGGATGCAGTAAACTGCACTAGGCAATAAACATCTGTTACAATTATTTAAATGCCTCAGATTGGCTTCATTGTTTAATTGCCTGCAAAGAAAGCCATTTAATGCCCTTATATATTCTTTCCCTGCCAGAAACACTATCCTTTAAACATAAGATAAAACATTTTAAAACGCAAACATTTGTTACGATCTTGCATTATAACTGCCATGCTGTAAAATATATTCTGGCTTCAGGTTTCCTGTATTCAGCATCACTCTTTCCTGCAGATGCACACAATTCTGTGGCCTCCAAAAGTACAGTAGTGAGGTGGTCAGCATTGCTTTCTCATCACCCCTTACTCCCTGTAACAGAAAGAAAGAGAAATCACTTATCATTGTAACAAACCACAGCTGGACAAAGGCAGTGCATACAGAGCAAACTACACAAAACAAACAAAACCCCCAATTCAAGTCGGATTAAATGGGAGAATCCAGGAACATTTGAGGGGAAGAAAAAAAAAAAAAAAAAAATCAATCCCATTGCTTGGTGCTGACTCGATAGGTTTCATGCTCAGCAAACACGCTTCAGTGAAATCCCCAGGTAGCACAGAGGCTTCAGAAACAGGGGGGAGAGCATGGCTCACAACCGAAGTGTCACCTATGAAACTGCCAGTTGTCTTTTATGCTGCAGCCTCCTCGAGGGGTTGTGCAGGTCCAAAGGCAGGGGAAGGGAGCCTCAAGTGGCAGCTCACTGGTGTTGGATAAACCTGGGGCAAACCCCTGATGCTGGTCCACATGCCCTGTCCCAGAGAGCCCAGAGGTGACGACAAGAGAAATGGGGGTAGAGCGGAGATGAGTGTCAGGAAGAGGAGGGCATTCCTTTGTTTAGCGAGCTGTGTCTGTTTTAAAGTAAGATGTGTGCTTTTAATGTAATGTTAAGCTTATGTTACGGAAGTTATTACCATGCCATTACATACACAGCTACATCTGAAAGGCCACCTATTAAAGCAGAAACCTAGTGACTAAGAAATATCAGCACTCAAACCACCCACACAGATTCCTTACTTTAGCTTCAAGTTAAAATGCAGCTTTTAATTACATGATTGTAGACTATATTTTTGTACAAATCCCCTGTCTTCCTCAGTGAGTGGCTAAATATTTCTATTTATTTTTACCCTGCTACTATTATATGCGTCCCTTATCTTTATTTACTTCATATCATCCAAATCCTGCCTTAGACAAAATGCGTGTTTTCTTCCCAGCTGATCCCGCTGCAGCATCTTATACTCCACAAATACTAAGGATTCCTTCCAGTTTGGTTAAGGATACCTAGAAATTACTTTCCTCATTTTACAAACAGAGTACCAAGAGATGGGAAACTTAAGTATAGGCCTACCAAAAGCACCTGCAAATTTTGAATAATGAGGCTGAGACCCTCATTTTCCACAGTACTGAGCATTCTTATAGCTCATCATTTAGACAAAGCTCCCACCTCTGCACTTAGCTCCTCTGTAAAAAAAAGTCCCGTCTGCCTTACCTTGGACATGCAGAAAACGAGAAGCATGCACTTGGTTGTCAACTTTTCAGTTTAAGGGATAGAAACCAAGTTGGTGGCTGAGGAAATACAGAACCTAGTTTTCCACAAAGGTGTTGAACCTCCCCTCTGAGACAATTTTATGACTTTCTGCAGTATCCTGCCTCATTCATTATGCATTTCCAGACTTCTCCAGCAAGCAAAGCCAGAGTCCTCCAGACAACAAATGCCTTCACTGCACAGTTCTGCTCCATTTCATTAGTTTCTTCTGCTGTTCTCTTGGGCATCTACTGAGGCAGCCATCTGCAGAAAAAATAACAGAACGTGATATTTTAATTAAAGTCTACATTACTGTGCATACAAAGGACCAAGTTACAGTTATATTATATTGCTCTGTCCTAACTCCCAGGAGTTAGTATTTGAGATCAAAACATTTTCCCCGTCCTGGTTTGTGCACAGGTAGGAGGAGATCCTCAGGTTTTTAAAAAGACAGAAGACCAAGAGTCTGGCTATTCAGAAATGTATTGACATGTGCATAGCCTCTTGGCCTGCATGAAGCTGCTCTGCACAAAAAGGGTTTTGTACCAGAGCTACGGGGGTACCTCTGCCACTTGACAGTGAGCTTATTACATGGTATATAACTAGAAGGAAATCACCCATACACAGAAGTTGGCAGTGGATTTGAGATGTGTTTGCTGTCAAGCATAAGTCCAAGCAATAAATGCCTCCCATGCTCAGGAAAGAAGGCATATGCTTATGTACGTGTGTAAATTTATGTAAATATATGCAGCAATAATTTTCAAGTGCATTAAAAAGCTGCAGTAACGGGCGACACGGCTGCAACTTAAATTATTAGATGATCAACCACATGGCCCTGGTGCTGCTGTGACTTTCTCCCCAGATTCAGCGTTGTTGTAATTCTCACAGTCTTCACATACATGGCTCCAATCCCTGCAGAAGACCTCTTCCTCAGCCATCAACATGTTGGCTTGCTTTCTCTATCATGAACACTTCAAGGGAGAGGGGAACTGTCTGGAATATGCAGAGGGGAAAACTGGTGAAAAATATTCTGCTGCTTTGCTTGACTTTTCTAACAACTTTTAACCCTGAATAAATTAACCAGAAAACAAATGAACAAACAAAGCAATTCAGAACTTTTTAGAAGAAAAAAGGAACTAAAAAAAAGGAATCAAACTGTTCTATGAGCGGCAGAACTAATGAAACTTTCTTTCCCATGGGTTTGTGACATGTCCCATAAACTTTCTTCTCCTCCTGAGTGCAATAACTCCTACTACCTACTTCCATTTGCCTTTGATAGCAACAAGAAAGGGAAACATCTGTGGTGGCCAATTTGAAAACACTTGTAAGCAGGTTGGCCAGCCAACATTCACACTGAGGTACTGCCAATTGCTAACAAAGAGATTCAGGAAGATCTGACACCTTCTTAACTTTTACTCATCAGCTCCCCCTAGACCATCAAGAGGGACTTTGCTTTTTGGGGACTTTTATGTCCCTTTCAAATGAAACTGAAACCAGCCAACAGAAAGGCTAGTCGGTCAGGGATACGCATCACATAAGCCTTGGGAGAACTGGCCAGCCAAGTTCCCAGAAGCATTCCTTTGGTTCAACATTCTGTGTGGGTATCCACATGGCTTAGTTGAGGAGATGCTGATATTGCAAATGCTAATGTCATATCCCCATAACGCTGGATTTGTGTTGTAATTGGAATTCGTATTTAAGACAACAGACCTTATTCAGTGAAGTAGACCTCAAACGTTTTGGGTGGACCTGGCACAGGCCCTTTTATGGTGCCACATTTAAGTATGTACAAAGGACATAGAATCATTGTCTAGTTTGACTGCCTTTGCATCTCTCTGAGGCATCAGGATTTGCTTCCTTGCTAAATGGACCTCATGCTTTTTATCCCATCCCTAAGAAGTCTCGGGCTTTCAAGGAGAAGAGACTAAAACAGTCTCCCTGTGCATTACAGGACCTTGGCAGCCATGCAAGAACCATAATCAGAGCTTGTCTGCTGGTGCAATCAATACCCCAAAAGCACACATTAGAGACAGATCCAAATCAGGGGGAAAATAACTTGTCAAACAAGGCAAACTCTGTGAAAGCTACTGCTTTTGAAAACACAGAGGAACTACTGCTGTGCTCCCCATCTGGTGGAAACGATGAATCAATAGATATTCAATTTGCCCTGAAAAAGGAAAGAGAAAGGTTTCCAGCATGAACATGTCTATTATTTAATCAGCTATTCTGTTTGCACATTTCAGACGGAAACTTGGCCAGAGCAGTCTGGGAGCTCTGAGTACTGTCAGTTTTGCTAGAGTGCATTTAGGCACCAAAAAAAAATCAACAAAAAAACCAACAAAACAACAACAGAAAAACCCCACTGACAAAGCAGGATCCTAGTCAGTTAATTAAATCAGTTTGCCATGTTTAGAATAGCTGCAGCCCCCAAAATGAGCAAAACCTCATTCAGACAGACAGAGGCTCTAGACCAAATGTTGTTTTTGTTTCCCATCTGTTAAAAATAAAACCTGCGGAATGGCATGCCAGTTTATCAAATTCCATTCCACTGGAATATTAATCAGTGCATTGTATTTGATATTTATCTGCCTATAAACATTTCTTAACATTTTGCCTGCCTTTGTGCATTTTCTCATGTTTAAAGAACTCTGACTCTGCAGTCTCATCACCTTCTTGCAAAAATTATCTTTGTTACTACTAAACAAACACAGAGTTTTAAAGCTTTTAGGCAATATGGTCTCTGCTCCTAGGTGGAATGCCATTGAGATTTCATGGATGTGGTTAAACTGACCATGAAGAGAGGGAAAGAAGTGTAAAAGTGAAAGAAAGCAAGCCACATCATACTGTTGATGGAACAAAACAGCTTTGTCTAGATATTCACTGGGAGAAAGGGGGAGAAAAAACAGAGCAGGGTACACCCCGCTGGAAGACAAAAGAGGTGGGAATTCAGGAAGGATGTGGAAAAGGAAAATATGGAGCATTTAGGGAAAGGGGCTTGATTACTCTTGAAGAAGCAGCAGCAGAGAGATGAGGAGAAAAGCTAGGGACAGTGGAGTGTCAGCACACAGCAGTGGAAGTGAGCTTGAATTTTTGGTAGCAGCAGGGGGTTTTAATGGTGCCAGAGGTGGCCCAAGTATTGAGCAAGACCACTGTTTGGGGCAATAAATGTCAGCTAAGCAAGAAACACAGAGGTTGGATCAATCCAAGCTGGAACAAGTAGCGGTGTGAGCAGCACAGGGGACAGAGAGAGAGGCAGGCTGCAGGAACTTGGGAGGAAAAGCAAAACATCTCGGTGAGCTTCAGTGATGGGTGTAAAATGAGGAACCATTTATATTCAGTAAGACTGAAACCTCAGCGATGGGGAGAGCAGTAGATTTATCAATGGTCATGGGGAGAGATGTCAGAGAAATGTGGAGACACCACATCATCCCACGTTCAACCCGCTCCATGAAGTCCTGCTGGAGATGGAAAGAGATGGTGGGAGAGGACAGAGAAGAGAAGGATCTGGGCCAGAGAGACGTCAGTACTTTAGCAGTACAGTCAAGATGGGATTTGTGCAGAATCCTCACCCGATTAGCACTAACCCACGGAAGGCTGCTTTGCTTTGAAATGCAGTGCCTCCATCTGAAGAGTCTGGCTTAATTGTCAGTTTTCCCACCACATGATCACCTCCTCTAATGTCCTTTTAATTAATGTGCTAATGGTTGCATCAAGAAAGCAAACTACAGCTAAAATAAGGACCAAATAGCCCATTTGCCTGCTTTGCACACCTCCAAAACCCGTGCACTAGAATTTCATATTTACACTATCATACCATTCTGGGTCATATGCCACCCATAGAAAATTCACAAGATTAAAGCAGATTAATGACCTTCATGGAATTTTAATGAGAGTCAGTCCTCTTACCTGAGCTCTTATTTCCTCAGTCAGGCATGGGCTGTCAAACACCCAAAGCTGGCTTGAAGCCTGCATTATGCCTGTAAATGTTCAGTCACATGCATAAGATTCCCCACACTTGCTCATCACGCTCCTAAAACATTCATTGTATAAATTAGTTTAAAGAGACAGCTAGGTCAGAATTTCGATTAGAAAGAATAAAGAGGCATAAAGTCAATGACAAAAAAAAAAAAGAAAATTGCAGCCTGGCAGCAATGCAACAGGAAAAGAAAAGTGGAAATATCTATGGTTCCTCAGTCAGTGACAAGTTTAGGAGGCTGAGTTTCATTGTAAATCCATGGGAGCTGGTGCCTCTAGACCACAGTCTTCCTCAGTAACACCATTTACCCTGCCCAGAGCAATGCCGCCCATTCATTGAAATCCACAGTGATTGGCGAAGGGCCACTCTTATGGAAAAAACTTGTCTGCAGGTCACGTACTGTGGGCACCCATTGCCAGCCTGGCTGCTGCAGGTGCATAAGCCTCCAGCAGTGTCTTCTGAGAGAGACTGTGAATGGTATCTAAGGAAAACCAGTAGGTTTAAACAGAAACCTGAACCTCCTGTGCAAAATGTGTGAGCTCTGCAAACTAAGGATGGTGGTGAAGCACCTCTGAAGGTCACAGGTCAGTGATTTCAGCCTTGCCCAGTTAGGAGTAAAGTCCTCCTGAATGGCTGGGGAGGCAGGAGACCAGCATCTGAAGGACAAGCAGGGCAGCTGAGACAGGGCCTTACACTGAGCCTCTCCCTTCCCCACCTGTGTAGGGCAGGAGGGGACGAAAGGAGGACTAATCTCCACTGACATACAACCGGGACCATGCTAGTGCCTCGCTGCCCAGGGATGACCACCTCCCTTCTGGACCTTCCTAGGGAGGCACTGGGGTACTACTGCTGTTGGCAGAGTGTGCTGCTGTGGAGGAAAACCTGGGCCCAACACACTGTCCCAAGGAGGAACACCTAGCTTTGGCCAACAGGTACTCCCTGGGGCAGTTTGGGGGCTTTTTATACACATAAGTGCTGAACTAGAGCCACATGCAGACAGACTAGTTCCCCCAGGGCCCAGCAGCCACTGGTGCTGGTGAAGCTCACCACTGACCCCACTCACCCCAGGGCTCCTCAACTGCCTGGAGCCATGTAGATGCACAGGGTGTATGTCCAGGTTGAGTGGGTCTAAAGGTCCACCTCAGCCTCTGAACACTTGCCCTGTGGTGTACCCAGGCATCCTAGGAGTGTCCTGCCATCTTCCAGGGCTGACGCATCTCAGACCCTCTGCAGCACAGCTGGGTAAAACTCACTGTGGAGTTTCAAACGCCAATAATCATGTGTTCTCAAGACAGTTGAAACCCTCCACCTCTATTTCGGGCTGCATGGGCCTGAAGACTCACCAGTTTTAAGAACACTTGGAAGAACCTGGATGGGACTTTGCAAGTGATATGGGGCCAGGGACAGTTTCATCTGGTTTCCTTGCAAATTACTTTTTCTCACTAGTTTTTATCAGGGTTTACTGAGCCGGCATCAATACCAACAAGAATGAATTTAAGCCCACTTCAAACAAGCATAACTTTTAAGCTTCCTATGACAAGAAAACTATCATGAAAGAAGTGGCTGTCCATGGAGACAGGAGCAAAAGTCTGCAGGATCTCCCTCCTTCCTGCATCTCCACCCTCCTGGGAAGGAGAGAGGGACAAAGAGCCGGGGGTTTTCATAGCCAGCTGGAAAGAAATTTGGTGAACCCCTGGGTTAGAGCCAAGGTGACATTTGCCCAGCCCAGCCTAGTCCTGTGTCAGAAGCAGAGCACCAGCAGTTTTAATAAAAAGCACTAGATGGGAGTAAAACATCGAGCAAAGTCTGCTTGAGGAGCAGCAGGAAGGTTTTTCCAGACAGTGCAAGTAAGCAGGTGATGCTATGAAGGTGTGCCTTATTCTGGTGCAGCTCCAGAGCAGTCTAAGTTAACTTAACATGAATGTGTCTGGAAGTGCTGTAATAAAGCTCGGTGCACAGACAAATAAGCAGAACATCCTTGACATAATGCAGAGAGCTGGCCATCTGTCCCACATAGAGTGCTGTAATTAGAGGGAAATAGAGGGGTTACTTCATAGACTAAACATTTTCCTTCCTAGATGATGGTGGGTGGTGTGGTGTTGGTTCCCAAATGCAGGTGGTATCTACCATTTAAATGGCAGTGGAAATTGCTGACCAGAAGTCACACACCTGGGCCAGGAGACTATAAACTCAGCAATATGGGATTTTTGAAGGTTTTGCTTTAAAAGAAGAAACAGCATTTACAAAGCAGGAAGAAGTTTACATGCTTGCAGAATATTAGCAATGCAACCTCCTCCTCCTCTTCCTCTAAGCCCATTACCAGGAGAGAGAATTGCTTTCTCTACCTTTCAGAAATTACTACACTAATTATTTTTTTAATGAACCTTCTCAATTTCCATTTCCACAGGAGAGGATGAGCTCATCCCCCAGATACGTAAATGGTGTTTGCAACACTTCCCCTCTCTTTCCCCCTTCCTTTCTGCTGGCATTCAGGAAGAAGCTGTGCATGCAGCCATTCTGAGGATATGAGAGCATGTCACATACCATAGGCATCACTACATTCAAAATCATGCACCCGGACTGAACACAGCAAGTGCTGGCAGGGAGACATTATTTCTGCTTTGGTATTTTTTCTCCCCTTAAAACAAGAAACCCCAATAAATTTGGGGCTGTTGATTTGATTTTAGAGTTTATGAGAAAAACCCAGGACACAGACTTTTGACAAATAAATTCCCCAAATTGCAGTAGCTTAGCACCTCTCTGCATGTAGATGCTCATATCCAAGCACTGAAGTCAATCAGGAATGAAACCCCACAACTTGTCCAAGCCCTATGCAGTTCATAACCCAGTGGGATAAGGCAAAAGGTCCTGCGGGTATTTCAGTTTCCTCACCCTTTTTCCTCATCAGTGCAGCAGAAAGTCTCTTCCCTGGGTTGCAAGGTTAAGCAGGACCTCCCATGAACTCTCCAGATGAATGCCCCGATGAAAGGCTCCCAGGTCCCACCAGCACAATGTGCAGTGCTGTTCCATTGCTTTGGAAACAGCCAGCCCCACCGTCATTTCCAGAAAGAAAACACAACAGCAGAATTACAAGTTTCATTCTTGACTGACCCTAGCTGAGTTGGGTATAAACCACCTCAGAGGAAAAGGAGAATCATCTCTGCCCCAACACCTGCATTTCAGATTCTCACGAGCAAAAAACAAAGATGGAGGTAGATGCCGATGGAAGGCATCTACAAAAAGTGGACAGAAAAGTAGATTGGGGAGCAGTATTGTGACCCCACCATGCACCAAGCCCCACACAGACCCAGACTAGGACCCCCTAGGGCCCACCTATATCCCTGCTTTAGGAAGACCCCAGCTTCAGGGAAGGTGAGTGTCAATGCCCATCCGTGGCCAAGTCAGGAAAAGGATTTAGTAGGAATAAGCTAAGGCACAACATTGGTGCCGTCACTGTCAGTCTAGAGCTGTTACACGGTGCGGACAGAGTGGAAGGGGCAAGCTCTCCAGCTGGCACAATGAAACGTAGTCAAATTACACCTCAAGAAAAGGCACATCACAATGCTGCCTCCACACGTTCATCGCCAGGTGCCCAGATCCACGTGGGGTGCCAAGGTCAGTGCCCCAAGTTAATCCATGCTGTTGGGAGAGTCAAGGTCATGAAGGATTATTCCTCCTTCCCTACCTGCTGCCTTCACTGATGCTTGCTCCTCTCTCCCCCAGCACGTTCCCATCTCTTCCTCTCCTTTGCTTTGCTGACATGTCTCTTCCCCTCTTGCACCTCACCTCCTTCCCTGTTTATCCTCTATAGCATCAGCCTTGGGTTAGCCTGGCAGTGCCATCATCCCTGGAGAGGGCACCGCACCACACCACACTCTAGAACAGAAGCCCACCAAATTAGTAGATCAGCACCTGCCTGCAGCACCAACCATGACCTGTCTCCCTTCCCCTCTGCTGAAATAAAAGCAAATAAAAGTTGCTTCAAGTGAAACCCAACAGCTGTTTAACCAACAGTTCCTGTAGTATTTGATAACAAAGACCACCTCCAATACCATCCGAAGGACAATTTTGCTGCAAAGATTTTCCTACTCTTACAAGTAAGCAAGAGGCACATCAAGCAATCTGCCATTGAGAGGCAATATTGGATTAAGGGGTGTGGGGGGAATAAAGCCGTAACTCACAGGAGGCAGAATTATAACCACCATAATTAAATAAACCTTCAACTTCAAAATGACATATGTCATATGGGGCCAGTATGTTTTTTATTAAAACAGGGCCAGCTTTTCCCAAAGAGATGGGCCGGTAGGTAATTCATTCTGTTTGTTTACTCAAAGTTCAATTGTTTTCTGCTAGTATTAAATATTTATTTAATTTCTCTGTGTATAAATGATGTGACATACTAGCACAAAACAATGACACTAAAAGCTATATCCATTAACTGACGCTTTGTGGGGAGAGGGAGAATGCTTCCATGTATCTTTCATTATCATATAATGTAGGAAATAGAGAGGAAATGGCCTTTTTAATTCTCCAAAGCATGCAATTTGACAGTTCTCAGCAGTCTTATCTTGCACAGAGATTAGAGCCAGGCAAATAAATTAAAGCAGCGTAATCAATGAATGCATTCCTTTTCCCTGTTTGTGAAGAGGGAAGGAGGCTGGGGTAACACCAGGCGGTCAGGTTAATGAATGCGTTCACAGGCCAGAATTACTAAATGAGTATTTGTGCACATACACATACCCGAGCTATTGATTACACATAACCCTGTTTGCAAAGAAAACTCCTCTGAATAGTTTGTAGCTCTGATTAGACATTGGACCTGTGGGGACTGCGATTAAAAATATCTGTACCAGCCTGACTTACCAAGTTTATTGATTTAACTGCACCAGTGTAAAAATCTCTCTGCTGCAGGATATTGAATGTGCATTACAGGTTAGCGCTTGTATCATTACATCAGGTCAGCTGAACACAGACATCATTGTCCTGCCTGCAATCTGCCTGTATGACCCATCTTAATAGATCACTTGAGACCCTAGCTAAAATCATGAGAAGATTGGTCTCAGCGACAAGATCAAACATTGCAATCAAAAATCATAAAAAAAACATGGGGGAAAAAAGCTAATAGGCGGAAATAGGGGTACAACCCAGGCAAAGACCCTGGTTGAAGAGTTGCTGGCATGTTTGTAAATGAATTATATTTTACAGCTTTAGCACCATTGCTTTGAGTTCCTCAATAAACAAGGTGAAATGGGGTTAACATGAAATTGGATTTGGTGCAAACATTCTTCCAAAAATGGTGATGGGAAGCATTTCTAGATCAGAGACTCAGGGCTGAGACCTTAAAGTTTTCTGCACTGCTGCAGGCTCCCACAGAGGCAGGGTCTGCAGTATCTTCTCATCAAGCAGCTCAGAGAAGCACACAGAGCCGCCTCACCTCCCGGGCACCCTGTAAGAAGGGCTGCTCAAGGGTCATGTTGCTCCAGCAGCAAAGGTAGCACCCATCCAAAAAATGCACATATTAACCCAGTTAGTTGGCAGACAGATTTATTGCCTTAGCTGAACTATCTGATCTGAGTAGTCTATGTCCCTACCCCCTGGGGAGTGCAGATTATCTCCCCTTTAATCTCCTCTCCCCTTTCCCTAACCTGCAGACTGTTACCTGCAAACACACACTGTTTGCTCTAGCCTTAAACTGTCAGCAATTTGCATCAGGGCCCTACCTTTTATTTGCTTTCAAAGCCACTGGCACATTTTGGCGTGACATAAACAAACAGATAGTCCGTTCAATTTGCTCCTCCTCGTCGGCCAAAGCTTTCCCAGGTTACCTCTTTGTTTGGGAATAATAGCTCTTTTCACACTTTGGATAAATACAGTCAATCCTTTTTTAATATTTCCTGCGTGTCTGCAAGTTCACTTCATCTGTTTGTCCTAGGACACTTCCAGCTTTTTTTCTTTCTATGGGTGTTCATAGGCATGTCTTTGCCTGCTACAGCAAGGTGCCCGGTGTAATGCAGAGCAGTGCCTGACTGGGCTGGTACTGGAAAGAGGCAGGTTTTATCATAGAAACACAGAATAGTTTGGGTTGGAAGGGACCTTTAAAGGTCATCTAGTCCACACACACACCCCCTCCCCGCAATAAGCAGGGACTTCTTCAACTAGATCAGGCTGCTTAAAGCCCTGTCCAACCTGACCTTGAATGTTTCTAGGGATGGGGCCTCCACTACCTCTCTGGGCAACCTGTTCCAGTGTTTCACCACCCTCATTGTAAAAAATTTCTTCCTTATATTTAGTCTGGATCTACCCTCTTTTAGTTTAAAACCATTAGCCCCTGTCCTATTGCAACAGGCCCTGCTAAAAAGTTTATCCCCGTCTTTCTGATAAGCCTCCTTTAAGTACTGAAAGGCTGCAATAAGGTCTCAACAGAGCCTTCTCTTCTCCAGGCTGAACAACCCCAACTCTCAGCTTTTCTTCATAGGAGAGGTGTTCCATCCCTCTGACCATTTTTGTGGCCCTCCTCTGGACCCACTCCAACAGGTCCATGTCTTTCCTGTGCTGAAGGTTCCAGAGCTGGATGCAGTACTCCAGGTGGGGTCTGACCAGAGCAGAGGAACAGAATCACCTCCCTCAACCTGCTGGCCATGCTTCCTTTGATGCGGCCCAGGATACAGTTGGCCTTCTGGGCTGCAAGACCATGTTGCTGGCTCATGTCCAGCTTTTCATCCACCAGTACTCCCAAGTCCTCCTCCACAGGACTGCTCTCAATCCCTTCATCCCTGAGACTGTATTGATACTGGAGGTGGCCCTGACCCAGGTGCAGGACCTTGCACTTGGCCTTGTTGAACCTCATGAAGTTCACATGGGTGCACTTCTTGAGCTTGTCCAGGTCTCTTTGGATGACATCCCGTCCTTCTGGCATGTCAACTGCACCACTCAGTTTGATGTCATCTGCAAACTTGCTGAGGGTACACTCAATCCTACTGTCTATTGCGTTGATGAAAATACTAAACAGCACTGGTCCCAGTATGGACCCCTGAGGGACATCACTTGTCACTGATCTCCATGTGGACATTGAGCCGTTGACCACCACCCTCTGGATGCAACCATCCAACCAATTCCTCATCTGCTGAACAGTCTGCCCATCAAATCTATATCTCCCCAGTTTAGAGAGAAGGATGTTGTGGGGGACTGTGTCAAAGGCCTTACAGTATTCTAGACAGATGACATCCGTAGCTCTTCCCTTGTCCACTGATGTAGTCACTTCATCATAGAAGGCCATTAGGTTGGTCAGGCAGGACTTACCCTTGATGAAACCATGCTGGCTGTCTCAAATCACCTCCCTGTCACCCATAAGCCTTAGCATAGCTTCTAGGAGGATCTGTTCCATCATCTTCCCAGGAACAGAGGTGAGGCTGACAGGTTGGTAGTTCCCAGGGTCCTTCTTTCCACCCTTTTTAAAAATGGGCACAGTGTTTCCCTTTTTCCAGTCACCAGGGACTTCACTTGACTGCCGTGACTTATCAAATATCACAGAGAGTGGTTTGGTAGCTACATCAGCTGATTCCCTCAGGACTCTGAGATGCATCTCATCAGGTTCCATAGACTTATGTATGTTCAGGCTTCTTAGGCAGTCACAAACCTTGGATTACCAGAAAGAGCAGAGGGCTGGAGAAGACACCACAACACAACTAGAGGACCATTTATTTCCTTCCCAGCACCCCACTGCAGAAGATGAGGCACAAACTGTGAAAAGATGCCCCCTCCACCCTGTGTTTGTAGGTTTCCTTCTCCAAGATACCTGCTGAGTGAAGCCATCCAGATGCCAAACAACAGCCTGCTGCACGTACCATCAGTACCTCACTGCTCCCCATTGCCCCCCGAGCCCAGACCACCACCCCTGCTCTCCCCAGAATGGGCTTCTCGCCCTCCTCCGCAGGTGAAAACTGCAGCCTCACCCCCCCGCCCCAGTGTTTCAACAAGAATGTGAAGTAGCTGAATTAATTACCAAAATTTCAACAGACAAGTATGAACTCTGCTCTTTGGTTTGTAATAGCATATAATGTATTGCTAGAGGGAGCCATTACAGTAGCACTTAACACTGACCAGTTTCTGCCCCCAGCAGATATGATGCTACAAGAACAAAGCCATCAGGAACAATTTGGTCATGCATCAATTTTTTTCCACTTTGCATTGCAGTTAAACCTAGCTGAAAACTACTTTATCCTAATACAGGCTTTATCGAACATTATGGTGCCATCAAGGGTTACTTGCTATCCTTTGCCCAGCTCTCAATTGTATTGCCATGCAGCCAGCTAAGAAAGAGTCTCACTGAAGGGTAATACTTGATGGTATAACTTTGTATAACATAATAGGGAAAAAATACTCCACAGTGATTTTCAAGTGAATTCATAATGTTCTATGATGTGTTTTTCAGGGAAAAAAAAAACAACACAGGGATAAAGTAAAAAGGAAATCAAACCCACATGACAGCATGCAAACTCCTCCATTCAGTCACTCTGAAGCAGCAAGAACAGCTTATATTTGTATGAGTTGGAAAGTAAAGTTGGCCAAGCCCTTTCCCAGGAAATTATTTCAGGGAATGCTACTGAATTCAGAATAGCATCAGCACCATTAGTTATCTTAAACATGGAGCAGATATTTTAGTTTGATTTTCCCCTTGCATCTCATACCAGCCAAAAAGCAGCTGTCCCTGCAAGGGAAAGCAGCAGTGATTAGCAACACGCTGGAGAGACCGGGGAAAACTTTGGTTAACCGTTCACAAAGCTCTGCTCTAGGGAGAAGAGCTTTAAAATACCATTAGAGCTTTACTAGAGCAGGCAGCCTTTGATTAATAAGGTCTCATCCAAACGAATGTTAACTATTAGACCCATTAATAATCGAGACCAAAGATAACAGCACAAATACACTCGGAGTCTGCCTCTGTGAGCTCCTTAAGCGAGGAGGAGAAAAGCAACAGAGAGTTGTGTGGCTGAAGGAGATATGAGACCTGCTCAGATATGGAGGAGATACGAGACCTGCTCCTGCCCAGGCTCAAAAGCAACACTCATTCTCTGTAGCAGGAATAGGAACAGACCACAAATCATCTGCATTGCTTCATGTTTCCTTCTGAATGGGAGAGAGGACTGGGAGAAACACGCAGATGCCAAAACCTTCTGCTAAGAAGATGCATGAAACTGGTTGTTAATGCTGACCTGCCTCACTGTTTTCCTTTTTTAGTACTAGCTTCCCTGAGTAAATTATGTCTCTGGGTCTTTTACACCTGAATTCATTCTTCAGCACGCTTTGACTGGGCTTGTCTCTTTGGGAGCAAAGTGCCCACAGTGATGACAGCCCAAATCACCTCCCATAACCTCCCCACCCTCCCTCTGTGCTCGAGGGGCACATGGTGGGGTGCAGGGACCCCTGCCCGGCCCCCCTCTGACATGTAAGCTGGGAATTACTGCCTGGGCTCAACCAAGCAAAGTGCTCTACCAGCCTTGCTTTGAGGCTATAGAGATACGCTGGCTGCTACGTAAACTAACATCAGAAGCTGAGAGCAGAGCCTCACCTGCCTGTGGTCCTATGCCTGCATGTGCATTTTATGGTAACTGTGCCCCGACACAGCCTGATGCCTTCAGAGATGATGGTTCACTGACTAGAAACAGCACCGAAGCAAAAGGAAAATAAAAAATAAACAAAATTAAAAGAAAAAAGTCAAATACGCTTTCAAAGACAGAATTAGGAGATATCAAGCAGAAAACTTAAAACCTTACTGTAGGGCCTCATTCTCTAGAATTAGCACCAAGAGAGTGGATTTACCTTTTTTTCTTCTTTTAAAGCTGGCAAATATCTCCCAGCTCTGTAGTGAAGACATGGAGGTAAGGAAAAAGGCAAGAGGACTTAGTGTTTTGTTGTTTAGATGCAATGCTCTAGAGCAGGATTTTTCTTATGCTTACTGTATACGAAACACTATTTTAAGAAACAAACTAGGAAATTTTTATCAAAATCACTACAGTTTATGGATAAAAATTGGCTTATCTGTTTCATCAAGCCTTTAAAAATATTTGCCTGCAGAGTTTCCTATAAAATCGCCTAAACGTCACAATAGGTGGGTAACAATGTTTAGATTGTTACTAAAATATGATATATATTACTAACATATAGATATTTTTATATAGTCTTATATGTTATATTTTTAATATATATGGAATATATATATATATATTTCTGACAACTCACTATTTCACTGCAGTGTCTTGAGACACCTTTTCCCCATTATAGCTCCAGTAACTAAACCAAGCAAAACCCATATTACCCTATTTTTTAAGTTCCTGGTTGTAGCAGATCTGAGAAGGAGCACAGTGAGGCTACTGAGAAATTCTGTGTAACCAAAATCAGAGCCCTTTTCATGACAGAAAGCTGTCATCATCTCCTTTCATGAGAAAGGAGGATTTTTCACTTGGGTAAACCTCAAAGCAAATCTGGTCCCAGACCTCCTCCCCTACCCAAACTTACAGTGGGCTCAACGATCCCTGTGGTCCTTATGTTCCTACAGGCAGAGGGTAGTTTCTCAGTGTTTCTAGACGAAGGCTTACACTAAATTAAAGAGATGGGGAACCTGCAGGTCATCCGAAGGGCAATACTCCTGCAAGCGCTGAGGAGAACATCAAGGGGCCCGGAGGCACTGATCCAGTGGTGATTTCTGGCTGTGAAGGGTAACGGTGAGGGAGAAGAGAGTGACAAAATGCTTTCAGGAGAACTTATTTCCAAAAAGGAATGACTGACAGGGAATTTGGAGGAAAAGGAGTGGATATTATCAACAAAAGCAGAAATGGTGATCAACAGTCCTGACATTTTTAAATACATTTCAAATTTTAGAAAAACAAAACAAAACAACATTTAAACTGGAAAATCATTATGGACAGCTGGAGAGCTCCACGGTATGGACAGTCAAGTCTGCAGGTCATCAGCAAACAGCATGCAGAAGAAATTCAAGCCTACCTACAAGCCCTGTCAGGATACCAGGAGCGTTTCCCCATGCTGACATGGCTGTTACTTTCCAGGGACAGGACCTGAGCCACTGCACTCATTTCCTCAGCAGTTATTTTCTTGGAACTCAGCAGAGTATTTCTTCCCTTTTTTTTTTTTCCCTCCCCGACAGAAAAGCATGTGATGTTATTTAATGTGACAAGCCAGCTTTCCCATCATTTTAATTTCTTTCAAGGAGAAGCACCCCACACAGAAATACACAATGTTACACAATAGCGTGGCCAAAGGGTCTAAGTGGGGAGCGGGGAACTCTTTCAGAGTGTGTCTAAAAGGATGACATGTAATGCAGTTTTTTCATCATTTTCTTTTATTTCCTCCCTCTCTGCAAGGCTTCCAGTCAAGTGACATTTTGTTTGATATTCACATCATTTCCCAATTATAGTTCTTCTAAAATTCTTGTGAACAGCTGAATAATTCCCGGCATGGCTTTGTTACAGCTCATTTCACTGCATTAGCTTCCACTACCTCTCCTCTTTAGAGATTGAACCTGGAGATGTAGTTCAAATCTCCTTCTCTCTTGCATCCCTCCCTCTCCAGTTTCGCTTTTACCAAAGCGGGTGTCTCTTATCTCAACTTGCATTTTGCAACATTTCTACCATGATCCAGTTTAGCATAATTCTCCCAGCATACAATAGCTAAAAGAAAGGCTAAAACATATCCTAGTGATATCATTTCCCCAGCAATTCAGCACTACTTACCTGAGGCATTCCTGAGCAGGCAGGGTACTTACAAATGAGAAGGATCAAGAGCAATAATATGGCTCTGTTACGTTCAAGGCTCTCCAGCACACTTTCACTGTTGAAGGAGAGCAGTGAATTCAGGGTAGGATATTCAGAAGCAATAAAAAAAAAAAAAGGAGCAATCCATTTTTCATGCCTTTGAAAAGATGGATGCTCGTTGTACATCTCTGCTGCAAATATTTGTACTCACCAGCAACTTTATAGATAGAACACAGCCCATTGAACGCCACTGACAGTCCTCTCTCAGGTTAGACTATTCACACAGGGAAGCTGTTGTTTTGGGTTTTTTTCCCAGGAAAAACAATGTAGAGTTTGTTAGCCTAGAGGCCATCCTAAATGGATGCTGCAGTCCTGACTCTGCAGACCAAGTGCTTATCAATCTGTTTTCTCTCCCCTCCCTCCCCTCAAATTAAAATAGCCTGAAGACATGAGCTGTGCAAAAGCAGAATGGAAAATGACAGGCTCACAGAGAAGCTTGTGATCATTAGTGAGTTCAGTCACAGTTATACCCGTCAAACACAGGTTTTTGGGGTAGCCAGCCACAAGTCTGAAGGATTTTTCAGACATGAAGAACAATTTTGCATGATGTGACACCACCAATGCTCAGTGGGTCTGGAGGGGAACTTCCTGAAATACCTGAGGTTTATCTAAGATAGATACCTTAACACCTAGAAAGAGACCAAGGAAGCAGAGATGGCTATTACCTCTACATGTAGTCCTTCCATCTTATCTTGTTAAAAAGGGACACTGGGAAAAATCTTCCCAGAATGTTGTCCCTCATGGCCTCACCTCTGCAGACCTTTGAAGACTGGCTGCAGCCAAGTCCCCCTGGCCCCCACTGGCATCCAAAAAGGATTAACACATGCATTAATAAGAGCACAAACTGGAGTCCTAGTGCAGAGCATGTGGGACAGAGCCAATTTTCAGCTACCTGGTTGTTATTTCACACCCTTGGATTCAAGCCCATTCCCCAGCCCACCTGGGCAGACTGCAGCAGCACAAAAGCTCACACTTTATCCCCCTTCTTTGAGCGGCCACGTGAACTGCTTGTAGATACAGATATTCACTGAGAAGCAGAGTACAAATCAGGAGCTCACTGAGGCTAAACGAGCTAAGCCAGGCTACCAATGCCTACACTTGGGTGATTTATTTTTCTTCCTGAAGAGATTGCAGGTAGAGCTTATGTTGCCACCTGGGTCCAGTAGAAAAGGGACCAGGCTGGGGAGTTAGGAACCTTCAACTGTTCTTGGCTACGCTGTTGCTGCTATGCAGTGATGAGCATTTCAACGATCCTGCACAAACTGGATCCTGCATCTGCAAGCTGGTCTCAGCACTGGAGTTAACACCAGTTTTTTCACCCTTTCCTCCCTCACTATGCTCAGGGAACAAATTCCCCCACCCAGAACCCATGTCACAGCTCACACCAGAGCTGAGAGGTTGAGATGTCCTTCCTTCCCCAGCCCAAAAGCTGAGCAAAGATTATCCTGAGGTCACCTTTGCAGCAAGAGGCATATTTCTGAGAACTTTCCTGACCACAGAGTTCCCACCGTGCTTTGTTTCTGCTGCACCGAGCCAAGAGGCTATAGATTTCCTGCTCTTAAAATACATTAACGTAATAAAAGTCAGAATTACACAGCCTGGTATTTGTGATTTACAGCCCTAGGCCAAACACAACATGTAAGAAATAAGAACATCCTGTGGCAACTCAAACAGTCCAAGTCTGTTATGCAGGGGGTGAACTTTTTACTTGCAATGGAGGAGAAGAGCTATTACAGCCAGAACAAAAGTGACAGAGAAACATCTGCAATACTTTTTTCTGGGTTTCAAGTGAATAGATCAACATTACTAATGACTGGCCTTAGCAGTTGTCCTGTCTAATTACCAGCTGTGCTTGGACATTATCATCTAATATTAATACCACTGGAAACCCTTATTACATTCAGTTTATCATGATGTCATGTCTGGCTTCTTGTCTTTCTTCCCCAAGTCTGCATGGTTAACTGAGACCAGTATCACTCCCTGCTTCCATACTGAGCTGGCATTTTCAGAGCCTCTCTGCTGAGTCTGGTTTTAAGAAAAGCATCACAGGGCAGCAAGAAATGCACTATAGACATTCAGTCTTTGCTCTACAACTAGCTTTATGCTGTCCAGAGTCTCTTTTTTCCCATATCCAGATCAGTATTTAATCTCCATGCATAAGCACAACCCCACTGACCAGCTAATGAAGCTGAATTTTAATTTTAATATGTTCTGACCTGAAGAAAAGTGCTTTTACTGGCACTGACTGAAAGACGTAGGTGAACGACCAGCAGCACTTCAGCACTGCGCCTGTAGCACCTAAGAGGAGTAACCCAGACACAAGACCTTTGCCTTTCAAGCCTATGTATCAGTGGTAGAGCCATGTTTTCCTGTTAGCTTCAACAAGCAAAAAAGGGAGAATTGTCTCTTTGCATTTAAATGAATGACCTTAATGTTTCTGAAGGGATTCTGAGGAGCAGTCCAATTTCAGCAGAAAACTGAGGTCAGGGATTACACCACACTAAGTGTTTGAGGTTCTGCAGTACCAAAACACCAGGAAAAGGTGCATTGGGGTGCTAACTCAGGGTCTGCATACTCTCCTGAGGGCAATGTAGGCTTTGAATATCACACTGAGACCACAGAAAACCAAAATGTTGTACTAACCTCTAGATTAAACACTTGGCAGACAATAAGAGCTTGCTTTTTCTTGGTAGCATGCTTCAGCAGTCAGACACGCAGATGAACACACCTGCAGGGACGAGGGGGAAGCCAGGTCTCACCTCCGAGAGGCTGAGAAGCAGTTTAGCTTCCTGGTGGTATCAGCTTCTAGGAAATGGGCCCTGTTTCCACAAAGATGGATATAATTCAGGCATTTTCTATAGGCCTTTTGGCTTCTTGTCACTGCTTATGCAGGGTTTTTTTTTTCCCCCCTTCTGTGAGACCACTGAGGAGATAAGCCTGGCATCCCTTCAGCCTCGCCACCTCGGACCATCTTCCCCATGCTGGCAGCATCGCTTCAGAAACCAGGTGCTTTTACCCCAGGGGTACAAACTGCATGACTCCACTCAGTATAAAAGGGCCACATCAGTCATGGAAAGTGCTTCCAGGAAGGCTAATGACAGGAAATGGATCCAGGCACTGATGCTCTGCATATTAAGTATCTCTTACTGCAAGAATCTTTCCTACTCTTCAATTAAATAATAAGTACTGGTCACAAACCTTCTCCACCATTATCCTTAATAGCTAGTAAAACAGTTACATTGACCCCTTGGTGATGTTGCATGACCACAAAAGCAGTGGAAGAGTGTTCATATACAACGTGTAGCTGATCAACAACTGGAAGACCTTTTGTCAACTGTTCTCTTGCTGTACATTTTGCTTTTTTCACTAGCATGGGAAGGCAAGGAAGAATCTGATTTTTAGTCTAAAGCATGTGTATTTGGTTTTCCTTTTTCTCTTCAGTGCAAATGGCAAGAAGTAGGGTAATTAACAATTTCTAATAGATTTACATTATTTGGTTTTGTTTTTTTTTTTTTTTAAAGTGGATTAAACAATATCAGAATACACATGCCACAAGCAAGGAACAGCTGAGCACTAAGTCTAAATGAAAATCAAAGGGCATATATGCAGCTGGATGTGCTTCCTCTAACAGTTTTTTGCTTGCACAGTAAGTACTAGGATCTGTCTCTAATATTAACAACAGAGCATTGGAATTATGGAAAGCGGGGGAGACAAAAATTATTTGATATCAAACTCCGCATTTCAGAATCCCCCAGAAAATGGAAGGTAAAAAAAAAAAAGTTTTCATAACATTTAACTCTATTTTCTGAAGTATGGTACCTAGACAAAAATTGCTATCTGGTGGTGAAAGAAAACCACAACACAAGCTGGTAGCAGATGGGAAGTTCAACAGACCAAGTAAGGGTTTGAATTGGGCAAAACTCAAACGGACTTAACTAATATGCCAAGCTGCTGGATGTCCAGCCAGTGCATGGCAGTAGGATGGAGCTCCACCATTTTCCTGCACATGTAACAGGGTGCTCCTGAATTTGGCACTCCAGTTTCCTGCTTTGATTCACTCGCTTTCTTTTGTTGGTTGGTGGTCTTCCACACATCTCTCAAAGGATGTGCTCTGTAATGTTACCACTTGTTGAAGTAGCTCCAGAAAAAAAAAAAAACCAAAAAAAAAACAACCAACCAACCAAACCTACAACTTTTTCTCCTTCTAAGGAGGTACAATTTTCTTTAAGTTTCTGAGTTCAGCTGTTGTTCATGGTGGGGATGATCATTTCTTTTCTTGCAGAGCAAGCAAGAGCACTAAACATCTCTGCAATTACTTCAGACCCCATCACTAGTGGTTTACATTAATTTTGGTCCATCAGGCTTTTTTCAGGTGAACATTCTTGTTGCTGTTGGGTGCATTTTCTCAGGACCCCCGAACCCATATCTTTGTGAGACACTCATGAAACTGCAGTGCTCCTCAGCTGGCTGCTTGCTCCCTTGGGATGCACATGTATGCCTTGTGTCAACAAAGCTGTTCTCAGTCCACCTGTGAAGAGGAATTGTTATTTTCTCATTTGAATGTGGCAGTGACACCAGGTGAGACAACAAAATATGCCAGATGGAGAGGTTGAGACAGCGCAGTCTCATTTACAAGACTCCCAACTCCATCAGCTGTTTTGTCTCCTTTCAGCATACAAGTCCCAGCTGTGTCTCACTTGCTGGTGCCAGCAGTGAGAAGGGGGAGCAAGATGCCAGGTGGGACCAAGCATTTCATCCCTCCTCCCCAAGCCCAGATGATGGACCAAGGCCAAGGTGGCCCCAGCAGGTCTCAGGTGAGGAGGTCTGAGCCTGGGGAGGGACAGTAAATTGCTCCCTCCAAATTCTGGAATCCTCCCTGACCTCCCTTCCTTGCCCCCCAAACTAGCGGGGTAAAGGAAGCACCTCTCCCCACCCCCAGCGTTGCAGGCACCTCTTCTGCTGTTATTCACACCACAAGTCCCCTGTCTTAGGCCAGCACATGAAACACCAAATGAGATCATGAAAAGCAGCAGTGTGCATGCAGCACAGCTAAAGGTCACCGCTGCATGTGAATTCACTTTTAAAAATAATTAATTGAACAACAGCCTGACATTTACCCCGTAAAGGGATTTTTGAAAGTTTGCTTGCTGAAGCCTGATGTTCACAGGCTGCAATGTTTACTGCTGGGGGACTGGAGGGCCATTGTTTTTCTAGAGCAAATAAAAGAAAATGGATCAAATTCAACTCTGAGTAAAGGAAAAAAAAAAACCCTTTATGTAAAACTTGCATTGGATTCACTCAGCTTTGCTCTTTCTCCCTGCTTTGTTTCATGGGACCAGTGAATACCATTAGAGCTGAACAAATATTTCCGATGCAAAAAGTAATTTCCACTTGCACATAATGTCTTTCCTCAGAGCTGAAGTTTCACACACCTTTTCCTATCTCAGAAATATTTTTATTAATGTTATTTGCAGGACAAGAATGTGAGTCTAAATATTGGCCAGGCTTTTTTTTTGAGGATATAGAGGAAGAAGGAATAAAAGAAAGGAAATTATGCTGTTCTCTCCTTACATCTTCTTTTGAACTGGTAGCTTAGTTGCAAGTGTCTCATCCCTCTGTTTCACAGATGGGCTGAGCTGGGTGGCCTGATCAGCATCAGCTGTGAGGGGCCAACAACCTAAAACCATTCTTTTTATTCACTTGGCTTCTGCATGCCCACGGGCCATCAATTTCCTTCTGACTATACGTGCCTTTTTAAGCCCTGGAAGGAACAGGCAACAGACTCATTATCAAAGATGTTGAACACAGTGGTTGCTCACCCAGAAGCCTGTTCCACACAATGTTCATTAAGTATTTTGTCTCACAGGGAAGCTAAAATGTGAATTTTCATTGTGGACTTGGACCAGGCTCTGTTCCATTTTCAAAGCATCTGATATTTGAATCGAGTGCATATCAGAGCGTCTCACCTTCTAACCAGCTTTCTATCCATTAAAAAAACAAAACAAAAAACCCAAAACCCAACCAAAAAAACCCCAAAACCCCAAAACTTTCCTTCAGTCCACATACGTCCCCCCTCTTCATGGCCCTGCTTATCCACATACTTAGTGACAGCCCCATGGGACTCCAGGAGGTTAGTCAGGTAGGGTTTCTCTTTAAAAAAGCCATGCTGACTGCTTACCACAGGCTATGTTTATATCTACCTGCCCAGTGCTCTTTTTCCTTACTATCAGCTCTCTCATCTTACCACTGCTAGGAGTCAGACTCATTGCCCGGTGGTTCCCAGGATGTCCTCTAAAGCTTCTTTTATAAAGGGAGTTTACAATTAGGGAATTCAACTCTCCCTTAAAAGAGACAAGTTTTTTTTTATGTGCAACGATACTGATTTTAAGTTGTGGCAATGAAAAATCTCAGTCTGGTGTCCGTATATTCTTCTAGTCACAGCCAAGCCTGTGATTCTCAGCATTACAGCAACTGCAAGCAAAAGATTAATTCTTCTTTACATATCACATGTCTTGCCTAATCACCTGCTATTTGAGTAATACTCAGTTTAAAGGGAATCTCACACACTAGCACATTGCAGCACCTGGCATTAGAATGCATATGTAGAGGCAACACGTTTCCCAAATCACAATACAAACCAAGCATTTTTCCTTAAACAGTATACATTTTCTAACATATTTGCATAATTAGATTTTGTATGATTTATCACATAAATCACAATTACAGTCTGCTTTCTGAATACACATCAATATACACAGCAACTTACTGCAGACTGTGTGCAATGTAAAGATACCCAAGCCAGGCCTTCGAGCTCTGATGTTGTACAACTTCCAGGGAAAGTAACAAAGGTAGCTACTGTGTCACGGTGGTCCCTGCAGTCCCATGAGACAAACTGGATAATTTGCCTCATTAATTTACAGCTAGCTCTGGAATTAATGGTGCAGCCCTAACAGGCCAAACTTAAGAAGCAGGCAGATTTGCAGATTTATTGCAAGTGCATTTAGGTCAATTATTTTTAAAAAATCATTTTAATTTCCTAAAGGTACATTATGAAGCCAGTTAATCTTATGGCTGGCAGGCTAGATGTGGCCTGGGACCTCTTGTACAACTTGGCTTTGGATCCCAGTTCTCCTATCTACTGACCAGGATTATTTATGCTTGACCTCTGTGACAAATCTGGGTGCAGTACCCAGCCATCAGGGCTAGGGTCCTTTATGGGAGACTTCTTTCTCAAGCGCAGCTGACGCACGGACACACATGGCACGTTTCTCAACATCCAGTACCAATATTTTGCAATCCCTTTATCTGCACACTTCATCGGCAGAGTTCCTCCTGTTTACAAGCTCTGATCAATCAAGTCAAGGCAAGTTTACTGCTGTGTGTTTCTTACAGTGGGTTGTTCTGCTGGTGCTATTTTGAATGCCTGCTGGCTGCTTAGATTGTGCTTCAGCTCGGCCGAACAAAACACAGCGTTGCCTTTCTGGTGTTCGAAACAGCTGCATAGACCTTTTCCAGGAGGGAGCCCCCAGGCTCCCTGCAGACAGCAGTGCTGACCACTGCAGCCAGGCACCCCATGGGAAGCAGCACATCCCTCCCTCTCTCCCTCAGCAGGGAGGATCCAGGAACATAACTAGTGCGGATTTCCAAATGCAATGGTCTGTATCAAAGGTTACTAAAGAAACAGAGCTCACTTGTGAATAGAAAAAAGGCTCTGGACTAAACACAGATGAAGAGATGGGAAGGAAACAGCAGGCCTTAGTGGTCAGTTTGGAAGACAGAGAAAGGTCAGCAGAGAGGTCTCCCAGGAATCAGTGCTGAGACTGCTTCTAGCCAGCGTCTTTCTCAGAGATGGGAGTGAACAGTGAAATGGCTGTGTTTTTGCATGATGCCGAGTTCTTTTTATGTATGTTGAGGGCAAAGAGTTTCAGAAGGAGCTGAACAGAGCTGAGTAGGCAGAAAGGTGGCAGGTGAGTTTCAGTGTTGATGTAAGCAAGGAAATACACAGGGAAAAACAGCCTACCTATGTCTACACAGTGTGAAGCTTGGAACAGTTACAACTCAGAATAGAGTTCTTGGAGTGGTCATTGACAGCTCTTAGACATTTCTAACTCAGCATATAGGAGCAGAAAGAAAGGAAACACCAACATACATTGGGGCATCTTCAGGAAGGATAATGAGAACAAGACAGAAAGGAACACTGCCACCACATAAGAAGTTAAAAGCCTGCATCTTGAAAATGGTGTGTGGCTTGGGTCTCTGCATCTCAAGGACACAGTGAAATTAAAGAAAGTATAGAGAAGGGTAAGTAAAGTGATTAAGGGGGCAGTGCAGTTGCCCAACAAGGAGAGATTGTAGGCGACTGGGACTTTTAAACTTGCAAAGGACAAAGCCAAGGGATACCATACAACACAATATCAATATAATGACATAATATCAAAGCTGGTGGCCATACGGAATGCCAAACTGTTGTTCACCAGATCCCATACTGCAGGAACTAAAGAACACTCAAGGAAACTGGCTGGAAACCAGCTTGAAAAAGTTAAAACAACTCCATGGATGTCAATGGTATCAGTAGTTTAAAAAAGGAATTAAACAAATACACAGGCAAAATATAAATTATTTCTGAAAGGACCAGACAAAGCTGTATTCTGTATAATTTTTATGATGGTGATTGTGGGTGTTGGAGAAGTATGAAAGACATGGACCAACACAAATGGCAAGGCCTGTATAATCTTCCTCAAACAGCACCTCCTGTTGCCATTAATATCTATGTAAATTTTGCAACCATCTTAAGATGAGGCCAATTTACCACAGAACCAGCATAAGCTCCCATATATCATGAATGCAGCTTGCTGGTAATCTGTAGCTAAAGGCTGTGATAGACTAAAATCTGCTTGGGAAGGAGGCTCGCTCTCAGACTCAGAGACTTCCTCCTCCATCAAAGAACTTATACAATTTTGACTGGAAAATCCAGTTCCATCATACATGGCGCAGAGTGGTCCTCTTAAGCAAAATCTTAATGCAAGCATTACTATATATTGCTTACCAAAATACAATAAATATGTTATTGACACTCCACAGTGCACTTCATTGTATTTGAATACCGTGGAGTCTCACATTCTTCTGTTGGCATCCTAAAGACACAGCGTCTTGACCTTCAAATTTTAGGACAGAGATAGACAAAACAACTTATAATTTGGGAAAGAGCCTTGAACAAACTGGAATTCATTGAGCTGCATCAAGATTTATCTAGGTTTTTTGTTTTCTTGATTTAGAGAATTGTTTGGGTGTGTACCTTAAGGACACTCTCAAGATCAACATTCTCATTTATAAGTATCTGCAAAATATCCCCTAACCTCCCTGCCTTTATATCACACGTTTTTAAACAGCAGGAAATCCAGACTGCAATAAAAAAAACCCAAACACATAGTCGGTTCTTCCAGCAAAATGCCAAGTCATGTTATAGCTCATTCATCTGGCTTGAGTTGAGCCTGTCACAGAGAATGAACAAAACTGAAGGAAGGGGTCACTTATGATGGTTTACTAAATCTCTCCTATGCCAGTTTTCAGTTGGAAGGGTAATACTAGTCACAGTAAAGAGCCTAAATCATGCCCTGTATGTCAGCTGATAATGCCAAAGACAGCACACAAGGGAAATATTGACCCTTGCAACTACTGGCAAGACAGAAGTCCCGGGTTACCCATTGGAAAAGGGATGTTTGGCAGCAAGAGGGCACTGAGAAACAGAGCAGGTAAAACCTCTAGAAACTTCTTGGTAACCCCATTCCTAAGGACCACAGTACATTACACTCTGCTCACTAAGGTGTCTCAGTCTCAGACCCTTAGCAAGCAACTCTGAGTCTTCTATAGTTCAGGTAGGTTCACTGGAAACTACTGCCTTTGATTTTGCTATCCCAGAGCCTGTGATGGTTGCAGGAATTTCCTAGGTCTAATTTATGTGTGACAGTCTACACTTTGCCACCAACATATGTTGGTAAAGAGATGTAAGAGGAGGCTTGAAGGAATGCACATAAGCATTATATCTCAAGAATCAGAGCTAAAATTATATGCTTAATCCACTTACAAAACCCGTTTCCGATTGCAACACAAGTCATCACTCCCATGATTCTGCTAAATTGACGGGTGTCCCAGTTAATGTCTTGCACCACCAAGTCTGTTTAGATTCCTATAGATTAACTTTAGTTTTGTGAGGTAGAAATAGCAATAGTTACTGTTTCAGACAGCTGAAAAGTAATCACAGGTACTGGGCACGTGTAAAATTGTATTGGTATTTAGTTCCAAAAGCAGTAACCTTTTACCAAGACTCAGACACCTTTTACTCCACATGAACTTATGACTTCTGGAAAAAAAAAACCCCTGTTTGCTTCATTCCAACAATTTTTTTGCATAAGTCAGTGTTAATGATTGGCTAAAAACCACCTCACCTCCTTACCACAACGATGCATTTGTGTGGGAGCAATATCATCATTCCCCTGTAAGGTTCAAATTACACAAACTCCCCCTTTACACAGCAGCCAAGATACTTTCTGAGGAATTTCTTAGGAGATGAATGAACAGGTCAAAACAGGCTGCTGCCCAATCCCATCCTAGGTAAACCCTGGTGTACATACTCATCTAGAAACCTAGGCAGAGACAATCTGTTCATACCATCACGGCTTTTTGATGTGGTCGTGCATTACGGCATCCTGAACACTCGCTCCCTATTTCAAAGCCTCAGAAGCAGCAAGGCTGAGCCACAACTTTCTACTCTTTTGATGGAAATTTGGATCCATAGGTTTTGTTGGGGGTGAAGGGTAGGGGCAAAAGAGTGGGCACTGATGAATTAAAAGAGAGTTACAACTGTGGTAACAGACATTTTCCATCCACAAGCCAAGAGTCTTTTCATAATTTTACTTCCCTGAACAGATTAGCTCTGATTAACAGCTACTTTTTAGAAGCCTGAGTTGTAACATCAACTCCCAGCTTTTTGGTTATTCCTCTCCACTTCATTTACAAAAATATGAGCTCCTGTCTGGTGCTCGCTTCTAACCTCTGCTACCTTCTTGCTCAGAAAAGAGATCTCATATGCCTTTGTGCCCTTGGAGGTGCCTGGCTGCAGGTCAGATCTGGAGCACATCTCCTTCTTCCACCATGAAACTGAGCAAACTTCAAACTTTATGAAACTTTCTGTCTCTCCATCACACCATACCAGGGTAGTTAGGTGTTATATATTCTCTTAATGCAATTTTGTCCGCCTGAACTCTCGGTCTCTTTTTCTGATAACTGCATTTCCACAGATATAGCCTGCCCCTTCAGACATTGCTTACAAGATGGGGACATGAATGGGGAAACATAGTGGATCAAAGGAATAGCCTCTAAGAGCTGAAGGCAGAAATCAAGGGAGCTGTGCAGACACAAGCCAACACTGCTCCTGACTTCAGGAGTTTTTTTGGTTTGGTTTGAACAACAGTGAATCAGTAGAATACAGACATGAAAGATGCACAATGTGTCACTGTTCCTCTATGATCTCTAGTACTCTGCCACAACCCACACCCCCTGGAGAAATGGGATCCTTCCAAACCAAGCCCTGAACTACTCCAGCTAAAAAAAGCCAGAATACACTAATCCCACCCATGTATGACAATGGTCATTTTTATCCATAAATATGAGTGCAATATTGGCTGGTACAGATATCCATGTGATATTTGGATAATATCAGAAGACATGAACTTAAAGTCTGGCCTGTTAAACAAAACTGAACTCAAGATATGTCACCATACCTGCTCCCATTATACCCACCCTTTTTTTCTATTCCTACAAGCACTTTTCCCCAGTTTGTTAAGCTTCTTTTCCCCTTTTATGCATCTTGCTCTCTGAAGGACTTGCCCAAATACTTGACAGGCTACACCAGTGCGCGCTTCCAGTCAAGTGAAGGAACACCTGAGCAGGATGAAGAATTTGCAAATTGCAGATTAAGGCCTGAAAGAGGAGGACAAAAAGAAAAAAGGACAAAGGAAGGGCATTTTTCCCTATAACTTACTGTTGCCAACATTCAAAGAACAAAAATAAGATTTATGGAGTCTGTCTGGGAGGAGGAAAGGAAAGAAAATGTGGGGGCTGCACATTAGCTAAGCAGAAATGCACATTGATGGTCGCATTCATTCATACATACAGTCTGCACGAAGCATATGGTGTGCATTTGAGACAACTACCAGCTTCATCTGTTGACATGTATGGACAAACATATACTCCTACTCATGTACCTTGACTTGATGGAGGTAATATAATCCAAACTGTGTTTTAATAATCCAACTGCACTTTCAAAAAGCTATTGATAACAGAGTGTTGTTGTTATTCAAAATGCTTACCATCTCTAGAGACTTTCATTTAATGTGAAAACAGAGATGATTTTCAACTCTGTTCATTCTCTTCATGTGAGGCCAATATGCCTTATCTAGTTAAAAGAAGCTCTACCCAGGATTAGACATCTGATTTTATTAAGACTTCTGAAAGCATTTAATTAAGGATTCTTCTTCTTTCCACATTCCTGCAAGCATGCAATCACACAATATTGAAGACACCAGGTGACTCATTTTAATTTTGTCCCCAGTAGCTTTCAACAACTGTTCCTTAAGCTGGAAGTCTTTCTGCTGGGCCCTGGCAACAACAAACTAATAACAGCAATGCGATGTACGACGTGCACTTGTGTCTGGCACACAACCAGAAGAAGCAACTGCAGCTCCAGGGCTTCGGGGCACAATAAGGAGGAAAAGGCCATCAAGGTCCACTGCCTACCTCCAGTAGGCAGTATGTCTTCCAAGGTTGTGATATTGATGTAATCAGTCAGGAAAGGCAGCAAAGGAAAGATTTTATTTCAATTCAAACCAGTAAACACCTTAACTTAAACATGTAGACAAAGAGAACACACACTGAGAAACTAATATCCAGACAAACCTGATTTAACCCAGAATTTTGCTTTTCTGATTTTTTAAGGACCATTTTTAATTCTGACAAAGATGTGACACCATTCCTGACTTGGCATTAGCTTCACAGAAACAGAGAAAAGTGTTACCAGGTCCAAGACAAGCAAAGTGTTAAGCCTGCAAACCATCCCTCTGCCTTCACTCCAGGGTGCTCTCCCCTGCTCGCTTCTTATAGCCCACCAACAAATCAATTGCATGGTACCAGCTGCAAATGCCATAGCATGGAGAAGGAGAGCAAGGACAGGGTGAAGGGCATCGGAGCAAGGAGGCCCCTTGGGCCCTTTACTGACAGGGACTACCTAGAGAGTCTGCCAGGAGACCCATATTTATCCCTTGGAAAGGCAATTCATTTACTGCAAGTTGCACACAACCTAAAATGAAGCTCAGGGAACATAAATAGGACGCCAGTGCTGCAAAAAGAGGTCTGTTAATCTATAAAATCCTTTAGTGTTGCTAGACTCCAGAGGATCCGTCAAGCTCCATCACCTTTTTTTCCCCTCAGTGTCTCTATGTAAAATACAGGAGCAGCTTTCCTCTCCGAACAGTGATGATTTTTCAGAGCTCACCATTGATATCACACTGTCTTAACCCAGACTTTGAGAAATGAAGTTCCTGCCTTGTATTCCTCAGGTACAATAGACCAAAATTTATTAAACTATTATCTTTTTGAAAAAAACTTAGATGTGTCTGAACAGACAGAAATAATACTATCAAGCCTGGTGGATAAATACATTCTTAGAGATAAGGGTCTGTGATGGGCGAGTTTCAGCTGCTGGAAGATATACTTTGATCAGCGAAGCAGCCCAGCTCATAAACAGAGGGCTGTTTGCTCCCTGGCCTGGCTGCTGTGGTGGTGCCCAGCTGGACTCTGCAGCACCCAGCCGCTGGTCGCAGCCAGGCCAGCTAGCCACAGAGGACAGCTGGCTCTTCAAAACAATGCACTTCGCTTTGCCAAACACATAAAATGTCATTGCTAAAAGCTACAGATGAATCAACTACACATAGAACGTTGATTAACAGTAAAAGAGCAAAGTAAATGACAAAAAGATTATGCTCAATCTGCTTGCGTGCATGTGTGTGGAACAGCAGCCAAGCACAAAGGTGCCCATTTAATCAGTGCAACATATACAGTGGACTAATAAAGACTGCAACTAAACATGTCCAATGCATTCAGTGAATACACAGCAGTTTCCCTATTTGGATATACTTCATTTTGCAGGTCATTTATCTACACCATTAAAATAACTTTACTTACAAGCCTACAATTCCCGTCAGTAAAGATGGACAGTGATTCATTTTTCTTTTTCTAAATGGAAAACATTGTCCACGTGATCCTAATCCCTCTGTAAAATACCCCAAACTAGAAATACTATATAGACACACATTAAAATATTTCATTATTTTTATATGCACATACACATAGGCATATTTAATACGCACACAGAAGAAGCTTATACTAAAATAATAAAAAAAAAGTGTTCTCCAGCCATTGGCCACTGTAAATACTCATTAGGCTTTACTGCAAATAAAAATGGGTTTGGAACTTGCAAAATAAATAAAGTTTCCATCATATTCATAGAACAAACCAATTCTTGTCAGAAAGTAGCAGGTGAACCCATGCACGTACAGAGGCCAGAAGGGAAGTGTGAGTCCACAAGCAGGTGGCTTAGCTGCTAGAGGTCTGAATCAGGCAAGGGGACCTGGCAGGCAGAAACGCACTTTCTGGGACTTGGGTGCCCTGGGACCTGTTCGCTGGGCACTGAAGGCACATTTCCAAGCACCTTCTGCCCGATGCAGTTCTCAAACATCAGACCCTAAGAAGATTTGATGAAAAGAATAGTTTGGATTTACACACACCTGGAAGAATGAGAGTTGAATGCCATGGTATTGAGTATATGGAGTCCCTCTGCAATAGAAATACTTCAGCAGCATGTCACCCCAAACGAAGTGAGAACTTGCTAGCAACAATGAAGAGGACCTCATTTGGCAAAGTGATGTACATGGTACATTTAGCAGCTGTCAGATGAGTCAGGCAGAGGAAGATAATAGGAAGGGTCTGCAATGAGATGATGAGAAGTACAATGCGGTTTGGAGTTCATGACTGATCCAGGGACGATCTTGACCAGCCTCCCTGACACCCTGAGGGCCTGAAATGAAATCAGGCCACAGTGGGAACCCAAAGCAGCAGCCCTAGAGAGGCTACCAGGAGACCTGTACTTATCCCTGGATAACTTTATTCAATCTCTGCAGACTGAACACAACCTAAAATGAAGCTTGGACTCTGATGTTGCAGTCAGGGCTGTCTGCCTCCAAAATCCTGCAACAAGAAGTCTTTCTGAGCTTAAAACCAGTCAAGCAAGCTGTGGTGAGCTCCACAGGTCAAGACAATATTATCACATGGCAGGGGGTCAGGGGGTGGGGGAAGGCATGCAATGGATTGCCTCATTTTTGGCAAGCACGTAGTGGACAGAAATGATCACCTCAAGCACTGCTATCTAAGGGGAATTGACAATCTGTCCATAGCCTGCTGCAAAGCACTCTGAAAAGCAAATGAGATTATTAACTTTCAATTGGACACTGTTACACAGTTACAAGTCAGTTGCCAGAAACAACAGTATTAAATGGAAAAAGAAGTTCCAAGCACTGAAAATTTGTCAGGGAGTCCAGGGTTTAGTGTGAGGAGTCTGTCCTGGAAGAGGAGAAAGGGCACTTGACACACCAGTGGGTAAACCACAGTCAACATTAATGAAGAACAAAATATTTGTAGCAGTGTTTGGGAAAACAGAACCTTACCTTTGCTGGATAAAGTAACTATGTGAATACCTGCTCATTGCTGCAGCAGGGAGGTAGAATTCCAAGCATTTAAATATATAAACCCCAAAGACCTGATTAAGTTAAGTCAACATTAAAATTACATCTTACAAAGCTTCATCCTCCAAATATTTTCCTCCTCGGATAAACCACTTGGTTTGGTTAAAAATACTGGGAAGCATAAGCAGTGACAACTGGCATCTTGGGAAAGAGCCAGAGCAAACACAAACCAAGGCAAGTTTTGTATAACAGAAACTATTAAATAATGAAGCAGCAACTGATAATGGATGTTGAGGTAAACTGTGTCTAGTACAGCTAAATTTAGAGCAGATCTACAAGAAACTTCTGTTATATTTATTGTAAACAAAGTGTTTTCAGATCAAGAAGGGGGTGGCTGTAATGCTGAAAGCTGGTATCAGAGGAGATGGGGTTTTATGGAGATATATATATAAGAGGTAGATAAAACTTCATAGAAAGGTCTCTGATTTTTGGTTCTAGGTCCTACCTCCACTTTCCACAACACAAGCCCAGATCTTATGGGGATATCAGTGACTTCAAGCAGCAGTCCTCACACCAGCTTGCCACTCCAGAGGAACCCCTGTTGGGAGATAAAAGAAAAAAATCCCCAGCATCGGGGCAGACCACCACCAAGAAAATCTGAGGACAGGACTCTTGCTCCCCTGGAAACCCTCAGGGAACAGCCAGAGCAGTTTAAACAAGAGCCTCAGGTCAGAAGAGCGCTAACATAAAGAGATAAAACCGTTCCAGTTGCAAGCCCAGGCAGCCACGCAAAGCAGCTTGGAACTTATGTGAACACCTATAGTAAACCCAAATGCAAGCTCAGGAGCTTGTGTTGTACCGCAGCAACTGCAAGTTGGGTTTAGCTGAGAACAGATGGATGCACTATGGGGACCACCACCCTCGGGGGCCTGCCTACCCCTCCTTCAAAGCCCTGAGATAACAATTTTGCTTACACCTTACCTTTGTGTTGTATAATATTTTCTGCCCTGTAAGAGAACACAGGAGATGGAGCAAGGAAGGAGAAAAGGGTCAGCTAACACATCCTGCCTATTAGGAGATAATACTGATATACTCCCCTGCCGAACCCCTCATGCAAAACCGTCTGCAGTCTGATGGAAACATTGCCTGACAGAGCTCAGGTGGCTCACAGGGAGCAAACTGCTGGTATCAGCACAATGCAAATAGATGAAGGAATAGTTCACTGAAAGCACTGCTCACAAACAGAGGAACTATAATACAGGTTTAGTTACTGTGAGTGGTTCTTGAGACTGAAATACCCCAAATACTCCTGTAGTCCCTCTTTTTTTATTTTTTTTTTAAGCTGGTACTAGAGGTTTAATATTTAAAAAAAACCAAAAAAACAAAACTAAGAAACACATCCAAATAAGAACACAGCCACTGCACTCTAGATTATTTCCATATGAAGCCTTAATTTCAAATAGATGATGAACATTATGTGAAGCAAACAAGAGTAAAAAAAAAAAAATAACCACCTGAGTAATGGACTCTGAAATCTAATTATTTTCAACTACTTAGTTAACTAACAGCTAGCATACTAAATCCACACATCAGCATTTAAGAAAGTAGAAGCACAAAGACTGAAGACTCATGCTTCTCGACGCAGCATCGAACGCGCTGGAGGCTGATGGCATGGCACGTGCTCTGCTCCTTCCACCTCGCTTTTCCTCTTTGAACTCTGGTGTCATCCAAATGCAGTTTGGGAACTTTCTGCAACAAAAGCCTGATCTAACTCAGTCTGGTCTGAATCAGTTCCGCCTCCCTCCCCCCCCAAAACTCCTTGGCGCATGGCACAGTTGTCAGAGGCTGACATTTACAGCCCAGAGAAACTTTTCTGGTAGAGTGGTGCATCAGGACAGAAGTCCTATTGTATCGCTGTGGAAAACCAATGTTCTCTTCTGAGGGCTTTATTTAGTCTTCGCCTGCAGGTTCACAGCAGTATTATTATTTCTAAGTGAAAAGCAGACCATGTTATTTTATTCAAATCCTCTCCCACTCTTTTCTCTCTCTCTTCAGCATTCTTAGTTTACTGGAAATAATTGAAACCTTACTTGCCTTCTTCAGCTGAGCAATATGAACGATCAAGTCAATTCTAGGTTAATTCCTGAGGTGCAGTAAGGTATGAGCACAGAAAGGAAAATTCCCAGGAATGACCACTATTTTCATTCTGAAAAGCAAGGTGGAAATCACATAAGATTCTGCAAATTTCTTATTTAGTTTTAAAACAAACAAGACTTAGGGTTAAAGTGTAATACTTGTCCACACCCTGATCTTCACAACTGAAGTTCATCCCTATGTAGCTAAACAAAAAAGCAAAGCAGCAGCCGCCTTTTTTAAAAACCACAGGGAAGTTGCAGTTCTTGCATTCCTACCCCACCCCTAGCCAAAACCAAACCAAAACAAAAAACCAAAAAACCCCAGACCACTACAGATACTTTCGGTTTACTTACCCAGGCAAGCACAGCAGGGACCTTTTATCAGCACTGCAAATTAGTAACTGGAGCCACCTCTATTCTTTCAGTTAGGGCACTTGCCGCCTGTCAAAGCAAAGTCTGCAAACTAGATAAAAGTCATGGATAACTGTCTTGAAAATTTTAACCATTGTGCTCTGGATGAAAATGTGGTGCCAACCACAGGCTGGTTTTACATAGCCAGCTGAAAACAGTCTCAAGTGTCATCTATAAAGCTGCTGGATATGAGCTGGAAAGGTTTGCTTTCTCATTCTTTGTATTCCTCTGCTTTTTGGAAAGGGACTGGAGCTGAGTACTTTGGATGGGGGTAATTCCATGTTTACCCCAGCATTTTAAGCCAGCTATGACAAAGGTTGACAGGACATCTGGTAATCACTGCTAACCCTGCAAGATCCTAAAATTGCAGATCACAGAACTTACCACAGAAAAGAGGTTTTCATTTCTTTCGTATGTTTTCATAGCTGCCTCTGGCCTTGCACAGTTTTACTCAGAGTAACTGGTGCTCCTGGCCTTAACAACAAAAAAGGGTATGCCAAAAATCAGTCCAATACAAACACTTCAAATCTGTTTAAAACAATTGTAAAATGGTTTTCTCTAAGATTTGATCACTTGCTGCTATGCAGAAGATTTTGTTTGCAATGCCCGAAGTTTTTTTGAAAGGTTTTAGTTACACAGAGGAAAACAAGACTGCACACCTTGGGAGAAACTCACAGTCGAGGAGACTGCTAAAGAAAGAGACCTGGTTTTGACTGGACCAAGTTTGCTCTTCACAGGTACTACTAAGCTGGACAAAACCCATGCCAATGGTAACAGCCACCAGCGAGATCACTAGCACCCTTCATAAGCACCAAATCAAAAGAGCATTTTTTTTTTCCACCTTTAAAACATTGTCAAAAATCAAAATGCTTGCAGGCACTTTACACTCCATCCAGAACAAATGCTGGCATCCACCTATTTTGTCTTTGCCCCTAGCTTTAAGCTGTCACTTTGAAAAGGGTTGCACCTTATGGGTGCAATTTACGCCAGGAGCAGCCAAGTGCTCCAAGGCAAACGTGGGGTCCCTTGTGGGAGGCGGCGAGGATGGCAGGAGCCGAGCAGCCAGCAGCAGCCACAGCACACCAGGGACGGTGTTAGCACTGGTTTAGCTGCATCTGCCACATCGATTCAGTCAAAAAGGCAGTCAAATGCAACCACGGATATGGATCTCCCCTCTGAACAGGGCTCCAGCTTTAGATATATGATACTTTTTTCAGTGGGGAAGGAAAGCAGAGAGGAGATGATGTCAGAGCGATACACTCAGTGTGGGGAAGGTTTTGAAATTTAATGGTGTCTTTGGTCCCTAGTTTGAGATCAGAAAGAGAAGGGTGGGTGGTTGCTCTGATTTGGTGAGTGAAAAGCCACATGAAGCAGCTGTCTATAACAGCGTAAACAGTGGGAGGCAGAACTGCAAGAATAATTACAACCAAGGAAAGTGCAGAGCAATGGAAGAGCAGCAAGACACCACACCTGCTTATCTCCTGCTCTGCCCCAAGATTAAGCCTCTGATGTAACCAGAGAGTTACATTTTTGGCATTCATGACAAGGGGGGCGGGGGGGAGGAAGAGTGAAAAGACATGTTACAATGCCAAGAAAATGGGACTAGACCCAAAAAGGAAAAAGTGAGCTCTTTTAGCTGTCATCATCATCAAAATACTTTGCCAATTCTTTGCAAAATGATGTGTTGTGTGTTCTTCTTTAAGGGTAAACATTGCAAAACATCAGCCATGGAGGTGTTTTTTTTTCTTTAAAAAATTGCTTTAGGTATTTTTATTTTTCTTCCCATGAACTAGATACTCATGCTGACAGCTGCAGAACCCTGCCTAGCTAGGCTTTCTGTGCAATTCAGTGGAGACATTTAAGACTAAACACAGTGTCTTAGATTCTCTGCTTCCACATACCTGCACCTTCCCTTCTTACAAAAAAAGGGGGAAAAAAAAAGGCAAAAAACCCCCCTGTTGTTTTTCCTTGGCTGTTAAGCAAAGCTTCCTTTTCTTTGAAAATTAACCTATTCTACACATGAGAGGAAAAAGGGAGAGAAAAACGAGCACTATCTTTTCAATGAGAAGGATGGCTTTTGTGGGCTATCCCCTTTGCAAAATCAACAAATTGATTGAAAAATCAACAGGGCATGGAGCAACTACGATGGCCATTCTGACACAACCACCACTGCTGTGCTTCAGAGAAAGTCCCTGTTACTGAAATTCCAGTCCTGGGGCTGGTGCTGTTTTGACCTTTAGAAAGACAATCCCCCCGCCTCCGCACGCCCACCTTTTTCAGGACATCCAGAAGTCCCTCCTGTGAAGCACACATCAGGGATGCCATGAGAGTGACAAGAGGTCATCATGAGCAAATTTTCAGAGGAGTGCTTCTGCAGTTCACAGCATTTCATGTTTGTTGCCAGCTGTCGTGGTTTAACAGACCTGTGCTCTTGTCTCTCAGTAACATGCCTCTGCCTGTGCCTACCGCTCCACTCGGGAGTCCAGATCCCTGGGCTGTGCTCAGCAGCTGCAGCCCAAAGCAGAAGTGCCCTGCACATCTCTCTGGTGGCAACATGCAGAGCTGGCCTTTCTCACTGAGCTGGTAGTTCCTTCACAGAGGTGACAGGCATTAGTTACTTGCCCATATTCTTATGGGCAGAGACCTGACGAGAGCTCAGTCATCTGTTTTGGAGGAAGGATCATAAAATAATAGGTTTAAGTTTAGCTAAAACTTCTGAAGGCATCTCTTTTTCCAGTGTGATCCAGATATGCTTTTTGGCTCTCCTAACTGAAAAGGAAAATAATTTGTCTTTCCTAGGACTCAGCTTTATGTATATATTGTAAGTTACTTGAACCAACAGAGTGACTCCTGGGAAAGCATAACCCACTCTTGTGCTTACCCTAAACATTTCCTATTCTGAGTGGTTGCATACACAGCAAAATCTGGTTAGGAAGATACACTTTCTTGGACTTTAAAAGAAAAAAATCCTGCTTTCAGTAAGCAGAGAAGCATTAGAAATGAATATTTGAGAAATTCAGAGAAGCAACACATTCAATTGTTCATTGAGTTTTTTTACTATCCCCCTAACTGTGAGAAATTATTAAAACATAGTATGGTCACTAGCAGGGCTGGGGTTTTTTGGCTGGGTTTTGGGTTTGGTTTTTTGTGGGCTTTTTTTTTTTGATGCACCAGCAAGGAACAAGTCTGTTCCAAGTCATGTTTACCCCATTACCTCTTAATTCAAATCCTGTCAGGTAGAATATGAGCTCCTATTCCTTCTCTCCTTGATTATATACAGCTGTATTAAATCTATTTTAGCTAGTTAACATTCCTAGTCCAGGCACATCCTAAAAAAAAAAAAAAAAAAAAGCAAAATTTACAGTCATCAAGCTACATCCACAGGATGCAGGAACAATCACTTCATTAGCCTTTTGCAACAGCTTAGTTTTCAATAAGTTTCAAGCTCTGCATAATCAAGATAGTCAGAAGTCAAGGCTCACTTCATCAGTTTAAAAAAATCATACACAAGTTTGCATAAAAGTGACATTACCTCTAACTGGAGTTCCCCAAGTTGCAGTCTACTTGCAAATTTACATCTTTGTTGCACATATACCACAATTCTTTACTTCTAGTATCCGTAGTGGTGAAAGTAACTCTTCGGCTTATCATATTTGGGGCACAGACGTGCCTAGCACTAGAGTTCCTTCCCAGCTACTTGACTGATAGCCACAAACTGTAAGGACTCTTATGGAAAATGAAAGGAGGGAGGAAAACAAGCACACATGTATGAATTAATTGCAGTTGTGGGCTTTTAACTATTCTATTATCAAAAGAAAGGTGTATAGAGTCACCTATAGTGTTAACATGAAGTGCTCGGCACATCAATAACTACTTGTCAGAGGGTTTCTTCTCACAAACAGCAACTACACAAACACATTATGGGCGCCACACTAGCCCTAGGAGCTCACATCACCTACTTGAGAAGTGCCAGGAAGAACACTTGATACACCCCAACTATAGTGAAGTACTCTGCAAAGGTGGAAGACATGGTGTATATGCAGAGGTGACCATTTCCCTAGCTTTGTCAACCAATGCTACAGACAACCTTGGGTGGGCTTGTCTAAAAAACGTCATACCATGGACAAAGGCAAAACTGTCTGTGGTAATACCATGAAGCACAGCTTTTGAGGTAAGCGGTTTAATGAAAAACCCAGGTACCTTTATACCACAATTAAAGTGGACCTCAGATTACTATAGGAAGAAATTTAAGCTGAACTACCGTATCTGAAAAAAGCTTTGGTAAAGGTTGATGCAGGGTAGGGGAGTTATTATCCATAAGTGCTTTTATCTTCTCTGTATTTCTGGCAGAATTTGTCCTTCCTGCAGACATCTTCACAGACAAGTTCCAACAGGGGACGGACTGGATTCATCTAACTTCCTTATGGAGCTGTAATGTTATGGAATGTGAACACAGCAAAGGACAGTAAACAAAAAAAAAACCCCCACAATCACCAAACCCACAAACCAAAACCCCTTATAACATGATGTCCACAGAACTGAAGGAGAAACCAGTCTCCTCCAGTTGCCACTGCTCTAACTAGCAATATTAAGGACTGTAAGAACAACACTCTGAAAAATCATACATAGGTATACACCATGCAATCCTTTTTGTCAGTGATGAGAATATCTGGCAAGGCAGAAGAGATGTATGCTCCTGAAAGAGCCATCTTGCATCCATGCCCAAGACGAAGCACAGAAGAATTCTTAGGCACAGTGCTCCACAGTTCTCTACCAAGAGGTCTAGGAGAAGGGTCAGCATCACTGAACAGTTCTGAGAGAGCGATAAAGACATTTCCACTATCACTACAGTCCCCCCCAAACCACACTGATTATTAACACATTGAACTGAGTCTAGTTCTGTCATCTCTTTGAAAAATGAAGGAAACTTGTACCTCAGCCTTTCCGATCCTACAACCAGAATCACATCTAATGGACTTTCCCACACGTCACTGACAGGATGAGAACAATTGATGTCTTGTTGATGTCCAAGTCAAACACACAATTAACAGGCAGAGACAAAAGGCCCCATGTCTGAAAGAAAGTCCATTTATGCATTCCTCTGATGTTTCCTACAAGAGATACGGGAACTTGAACTAATTCAGCCCATGCACCGGAATATTCAGAGCATGCAGTAAATGAGCCACAAGCAAATCTGAGGCTCAGTGCACCAATATATCAGTAGTCAACTGCTTCTACGCCAAAACACAACATTTCGCTATGTTGTGGATATTATACCAGCAGTTTACATCATGCTGTCAACTGCATGTAACATGCCAGCAGATACTGATGAAACACCATGCAAAAGGCATCACCTGTTCACTGTTCAGAATAATGTGGCCTCTTCCTTTATGAGCCAACAAGCTGGTTCTCCTCCAAGCAAAGGCTTCATATAGACGCACCTTTAACTAGCTATCCAGGCAAAAATGGAACAGAGGCTCCCACCTTACCGAGTATCAAACCAGTTCAACCAGTATAAAAGAAAACATTTCAGTCAGTAGTTTGTGACCTTCAAAATGAAACCATCCATCCACCCAAGCTGTTGCAAGCCAGGTCTGCAATCTTCAGGCACCTGTTGTGGGATTAGGTGAAGGGAAGGTGGACACCACCACCTGTCCACGGTGTGTTGCATGGTGGCAGCACAGCGTGGCAGGCGCAGAGGTGCTCACAGACAAGTGGCTTCCAACACCACCTACAGAGCAGACCAAGCATGCTGGAGTGAACCAGTAGCTCTAAAATGCCTAGACCTCAACACAGTTGAAGAGTTATCTCTAGTTACTGTCCTCACAAAGCCGAAAAAAACCCTTCTCTATTGACAAAGCTTGGGGCGAGGGGGGGAAGGGTGTTTGGGAACCTGAAGAAAAAAAAAATATTTTCAGCAGTGTCAGTGATTACTTAAGATCACCCCTAACATTTGTCATAAATCTGACTGCAGGAACCACCTGAGTTAATGTTAAAATACTCAGATGGCTTCTTAAGCTTTCATGAGGCTGGAAGATCACTGATCCAATTGGACTGAAGCATCACAGAAACAAAGCAAGTCTTAGGGGACTGATCGTGACACATTCAAGAGATCCAGTCTCTGGCAATTCCTTATCCAGAAATAAAACAGGCCTTTGGGGTCTAGTTCCTCCAAAACCCATGACTCAGAAGAAGATGCAATTTCCTTCAAGATGTGTTTCAGCACTGTTGCACAGGGCTGAAATGCACTTTTCAAGGCAAGAATACAAGGCAGAAAAGTGGAAATGGCATACAATGCCTCCTAGCAGTCCAGAAACATGAAAAGGAATGAGAACAATGAAACATTTCATTGCACCAGGGACCTGACTGAGCAGGCTTGAGATGGCACTGACTACATTTTATGCACCAAACATGACAGGCAGGGCTAAGCTTGCCTGCAACAGGTAATACAGAAGTAAAACAGGCTCTCAGGTGATAGGGTGTACACACTCCCGCTGTGGGGCTGAACTTCAGTTATAACTGAAGTGGTGTAATGTGCTTTGTCTAAACTACTTCGCATAAACACACATATATGCACAATGAGTAATTAAATAACTCTTTGCTTTTTCTTTAGTAATTCCCATTCAAGATCACAAAAACCCCAGGCCAGATCAGAAGAATGATTGGCTTTGACTATAAAGGGTAATTTTTAAGAGATACTACATTCAAGCAAGCCATAAATATGGGTAATACAGAGTTGGTTCCTGTGGTTTTCAACATCTAGGAATGAGAGAGATTTTTGGTTTTGAGATTTGTCTCCAGTTCATTCATCATATTAGTACAGCCACATCTGAATGGAATTACACATGCAACTTGATCTCACTGCCTCAAGGATACATTTCTTTTTTCATTTCACATGGGGAGAGGTTCTGTACCCTGGTAATGGAAATGACACTTTCCACTCCCAGCACTTCCTTGATTTAAAAGACTACAGGAGAAACTGCAAGTGAAGGGTTCACTGGCATTCAACAAGCCATCGCTTACCATATCACGGCAATCACCTATAATGACAGCTGTTATATTCCGAAATCCTAGAATACTTACTGTTAGAATTGTTCCTTTGAGCTGTGTCCATCTAACTGGCACAGATCTGAAACTACCACTTTGCTAATCTGGTTAGCTACCTGAAAACTTTTTTAGACCAAAAGGATCAGACCCAGATACCCTGATTAATCAACTGACATACATCAAAACCATGAGAGAAAACAGCAGCTGGAAAATTCTTCCTGTTTTCACTGAACTTGAAACAAGGTTTCTACTCTGAAACAATCCAGATCTCCTCAATGTGCAGCCAAGGCAACTACAACACTTATTCTCAAATTCTTTGGTCTGAATATTTCCAATGCTGAAGTCGCCGCAGCAATGGAGGCTGGGCTCCTTTCCCACTTCCTGTGGACTGGACACAGACCCAACAGTTTTTGTTGGACCACGTTACAGGATAGGTGCCTGCCTTTGCCAAAGTCAAGTTTGTAGGAAAGGCGTATTTCTAGAATTTAGAGGAAGCAGTGGCGAAGTCTCTTAAAACACTGGTTTAACCTCCTTTCTATTAGCAGTTCACTTTCAGTTTATAAATTGTACATGGCCAACTGGTTTTAGTCCCAGAAACAGGGAAGTGACATAGCAGAGTATCTGAACAGTAAAGATTCATGATCAACTTTGAAATGCGCAGTGAAAAGATGAGAGGCAACAGACAAGTTGCATGAAAGGAAATTCTGACTAGGTGTTAGAGGAAAAAAAAAAAAAAAAGTCTTCACCACGAGAGGTGTCAAACACAAACAGGCTAGCCAGAAGGTTGTATGCTTTAAGATACTGAGAACTTGACTCGACAAGACGCTGAGCAATTTGTTCTAACTTTGAAGTCAGCCCTGCTTTTGCAGGGGTTTGGATCAGATGACCTGCAGAGGTCCATTCCAACCCAAGAGAACAGCAAAAGTGGGAATGTCAGAAACTTGTGACTGACCCAGTATCGTTAAGTACTGAGAAAGAAGTCCAAGTTACTTAAGATAGCAAAAAAACCAAAGCTAGGTGATTAAAGAGCATACAAGCAAAGCGAGCAAAAAATCTGTAAATTCAACTTAATGCAAAATGGAACAAAGAATTACCTCTGCAGTCCTGTGTTACAAGCTGAATGTTCAGAAGACTAAAACGCCACTGAGGATCGCTTCATGAAAACATTTACTTAATGCACTATTAGAATGCGTAATGGATATAGAACTAATGTACATCTTTAATGGCAATATATGAACTCATCAGTACCTTAAACACCATAATCCAATCTTTGAAAGAATAAAAAAAATGACGACTCAGAGAAAGGTGTTAAAAATGAGAGAGAACTCCACAAGAGGTGAGACCAAAAAGCTTTTTCGAAGAATACAAAGCATGAAAAATATCAAGATTACTTGAGAACTCCTAAAGGCATCCATCTACTGAAAGGAAGATGAAACATTTAAAACTGAACAAAAGGAAGTGCTTCTACGTGTCTTACTAGTTGCCACAGAGGCAAGGAAACCAGTAATGATCATTTCAGAGGCAGGTTACTGTCTATGCCTTGAACTGATGCTATGGCAATTACTTGGTTTATTGTCAGAAGTAGCAGCTTGCTTTCATCTCAGTTTGGTTTCGATATGGACTAGCATTACCTGGCTCAACTACCTGAATGGCTCAGCATGGGTAAGGATCAGTTGACACTGCATGAAATGCAAGCAGAGTGTTACAAATGCATTCTCCAAGATTCAAAAAAGAAAAGTAGTGAGCAAGTTTTCATCTCAATGTCGTAACTGGGACTACAGTTTCTAGATAACCTACTAGCTATTATGCCACTCTTGGTTTCTACATTAAAAACTTTTTTTTAATTACACAGAAAGTACTATTTTGTTATTCAAAGCACTGTACACCATGTGCACCATCTTCACATAATATCACAACTGTGTTTAGTTGATCAATTCTCAATTATCAGAGTGTTTAGACACAAACTTGCGAACCATTTGCTTTAAGATGATTGTAAGAAACGTTCTTACAGACCTAAGAGCAAACAGCACTCACATGTTGTGCAAGTTTGATCATTTTAACCTGACATGTGCCTGTCTGGCTCTAAATCTTTAGTATTACAATTAAGTTCAAATAAGAAGCAAGTTAAAAAGTTAAAAAGTTTTGTTAAAAATCTATTCTGCAACAACTAAGTTTCCCAGCATTTCTTCACTACATTAACGATTCCTCCATACTTTCAAAAGGAGAAAAGCTTTGAGTAACTATTACCCAGTCAATCTTCTGAAGCATACTTGTATCTCCTTTCTTACCTTGGAGAGGAAATACGGCAGAACAAACCTGCCAAGGTTTTGCTCATCTCTCGGAACATGTTAAATTACTTGAACACGTAGAGCAACTAAGAAGCGTTCTGCAGAGTACGAATTAGAAAGATTATCTTATTTTTGCTGCTAACTTGTAACATAGAGATTCTCTTTTGCTTACAGTACAATATCGCGGATTAGGTCCATTGCTGTGATGTAATGAAAAGTGACTGCTAAGCCCTTTCGAATAATACTACCATAAAAATAAATCTACTAAAATACAATTTAATTTCATACTGATAAAACAAACTGGCAGATTGAGACAAAAACATTCACAGTGGTACATATGGACAGACACCTATTTCGTGACTTTCAGTATCTAAACACACCAAAGATGACCTAATCAGACCTGGCACAGTGCAGTAATCCAAAGTTTGTACCAGAATATGTAATACACTTCAACTCAGTTAAAAGGCACTGGTGTTTCTCAATAAACATCTTTGCGCAGGCAAATGAGAGGAGATGGAGAACAGAACACGGTCTTTAGAGCATACATAGGAAGTTTATGCTAAGCACACTGGGCACAGGACAGAAGAAGGACACAAATAGAGCTTACCGATTCTCTTCAAAACACAAATACTGATTTTTTTTCTACTTACCCTGCTTGTATTTGCTATCAATGTCAAATAAGACAGCAGTGGTCTTTTTTTTCCCTCTCCTACATCTGATCTGAACAAAGCAGATATAAATGCAGAGGCACTGGAAAGCAGAGTGGGATTTCTAGAAATTATTCATATGCCTGATAACATGGGTATGTTACACAGTAAGAAAAACCACAACACTTCACTCCCCCCCACCCCCAAACAGAACAGGTTAAATAAAAATAGCTACAGAGCTTCTACAACTTCCAAATGAAGACTTCAGTATGGGAAGACCGATTAGATGGAAAGGAATTAAGTACGCCTGTAACTCTGAAAGGATGGAGTCAACTAATATTCCTATTCAAACAGGGGCGCATAGGAACTATGCCTGTAAGTGGAGAACCACCACTACAGCTGACCACGGTCACTGAGGAAGCTCACTTTCAGCAGGGAGCTCTGATGACAGCCACCACATTTGTGGTTAAGAGGAGCTAGGAGAAAACTGTGTGTGGGAAGCTATTCTGCGACCATGCTTGAAAGGTGCTTAATACAACAGAGGATTTGAAATGCACAGTACTAGAGGGACAGGGAATCTTTGCAGAAGCCCCGTGTTGTCCACCAAGACAGTCCAACTCCTGAGCACCTGCTGTGGTGAGATGGGCAAGCTAAGCACAGCCCACCACCGGTCAGCCACCACCAATTACCCTGCCATGGGACGGGCTGAGCTGAGGGGGTTTGAGCCAAACACCCAGAGGCTGCAGACAGTCTCTGGTCCGCTGCTTCCCCTCCCCGCATTCAGCAGGGGAAGAGGGCTACCTTTGCAGGTAAGGGCTGGTAAGGTATAGGCTGGGAACTGGATTGCTACTTCAGCTTTCTGGAGCTGACGACTTAATATGTGGGTTTTCAGTCGTGCGATCATTTTCACTGCAGTTTTATTTGACCGACATATTAATATCACTTGTCAAATTAATAAGGGCCAAAATCAGTGTCACACTGAGGCCTGCTTACATTAGTTACATTACAGGTTTAGTTACATCACAAGCCATGGCACTTAAGTTTTGTTAACAGGATATCACTGCGGTAAGAGTTAAAAATATAAAGTGAAAATGTATTCCTTCTCATGTGTTCAGTGATGTGCCCCATACCTATGGAATCTGAAACACTAAATTAAGAAATTTTAAAAGCCTCACAGGACTTTTACACTGTACTTCTGATGCTCCAGCTTCTCATTCCATGAAAGGTTACCCACCTCTGATTCAGAGCATCTTCACGGGCAGTGTTTCTAAAAGGATGTATTTTGAGTTTGGGAAATTGTTTCTGAAATAATACACAACCTCACCTTTACCCACCCCCCACAAAAAACAAAGCTAGTTTGCTAAAATAAACTAAAATAAAACCCAAACCACAATCCAAACCATCATGCACTTGTAACACAGCAGAAGGCTGCAAACTATTTTGGTGGGCTAGTATGCAGTATCAGAGAACCACAAGCTGTACTTCAGAAACAGTATAAAAGCCGAAGGGATCACAGAGGATCTAAGAAGCAAGAAAATGTATCAGTTACAAATGATGACACTGTCACCCATCCCATCCTCTTCACTGACTGTACCAAAGGAATGTCATCCTATATAACCACTAAGACAGTGTTGGTTTGTTTGGGTTTTTTGGAAGGATTTTTCTGGGGAAGGGTTTTTTTGTTTGTTTGTTTCTTCTTTTGATTTTTTTTTGTTTGTTTTGAAGTAATTTGGGCATATTTCAGTATCTTTCCGATAGATGTACCATACCATTACTTTCATAAATCCACTTCAACCTCGTAAGATTTGCAGGGCTATCCAGAAAGAGGGGTCAATGAAAGACAGTTACATATTTAGATGCTTTATCTGATATTAATCCCACATCAACTCATCCTATGCATTTTTAAAGTAGCAACATAATACTGCAATTTGTTAACATTTCCCCTGCTTTGTGTATGAAAACTCTTGTGTACAGCTGCAGAAATATGGACTAAAGCAACTTGGAATAGCAAGTCTAAAATGGCCATGACAGCCAAATACAATTCCACACAACTTTTGCATGAGTCTAGGTTTAATTTGCTTTACAGGACAGTTGGCCAAACAATGACATTTATCATAAAAATATCCTCTCTATTAAGCAAATTTCATTTTTCTTTCCAAAAGAAAATTCAATGTATACTCTGAGTGTTCAGTGGCTCATTTTCAAGACCAGCTCTCATAGACTTTTCTTAACAAAACAAAGCAATTCAGTTGAAAAAATGCAGACCAATGTAATGACAGAGTCATATTGCTTTTGGCTATGTTAACTTTAAAAAACATGCCAATTTAGCTATTTTTCTTTAGGTTTTATTAGAAAAAAGCAGCAGATCAACATTACAATTCAGAGTCTAATCTAAATATGCACTTGACAGTGAAGAACATCTGAATATGAAGTGAAAAAGGATTCCAGAAAACCTTTAGTTTTGCCAATCTCCTGCTACCTAAATCATATATCTTTTCTTCTGGCTTTCTGATGTCTGAAATCAAACAAGGAACAAAAGATTTATTGCTATGAAAATAAAACCACAGTACAGTAGTATGAGTCTTGGGTGCTAAGCATATTCCGTCAAGTTAACTTAATAGTCTCAAAGTGTACTTAAATCTTTTGTTTGGCCATGAAAGTCCATAAGCTGACTGACCCAAGTATAAATTGAAACGGCAGGTCTGGACAAAAAAAAGTTAGACAGCATGTTAACCTCCAGTTTTCAGACAGTAATAAAAAGATACAATTCCAACAGCCAAGACATGAAAATAAAAAAAAAAAAATTGAAAAAAGTTGATCTGACATTCAAGAGCTAAGTTTATTCTTATGCTCATTTTGTTTGCGCCCAAAATAATTTTAGACCCACCAGAAAAAAAAAAAAAAAGTATTTATGGACTATCACATGATTGAAAAAGAGAAACAATTGCCTTTTGACTTGGTTATTTTCCCCCACTGAGGTATAAAATCTACATATAAATTTGATACTTCACTATAACAAATTGTACTTTTCATAGTTCTGATTTAGTTTCCATTAAACCCTGTTTACTTTTTGTTTTTAAACCACAGAATTCTTATTTCATGTTATTGAATCTGGTTTCCAGCACGCTCTTTCATTTATTTGTGGATCTATATTTAGTAGTCTGGTTACCACTGCTAACCAGGAAAAAAAAAAAAAATAATCTTGGAACTTTCTTCATTACAACAGCACTTTCAGCAGAGGTTACTGATGTGCAAGCAAACTACAATGATATGCAGCTCTTCAGAGAGACTATTTCATTGATTATGTTTCCACTGTCCAAACGTTTTCTACATTATTTGCTGGAAGAAACTCTTTCGATCTTGTAAACATCAGTGGGCGCAGTTTCACTAGTATGTGTGGTAGTTTCACATCCTTATACAGGAAGGCTGGTTCACAGCTACTGAGAAGCTGCAGGAGTTCTAACAGCTGACGAACTATGGATTCTGCCGCGCAGAAGTTTCTTCTGTTGCTACTTAACAGTGTAGCCAAAGCATCAGCCGAGGTAGCCCAGTCAATCCTTGCTTTTCTTTAGAACCTCTCAGAATATCTCTGGAAGGGTGACGTTGCGAAGCAGCCACTGCTGGGAGCGGCTGCCGTTGCAGTCTCTGATGCTGGGTACCTGGCTGTCCTCTTCGGTGGCTTTGTCCAGGCACTGGTTACTGTTCACATGCAACAGGGTTAATTTCTTGAAGACAAAATAAAAAGAAATTATTTTTACAAGCTTCACGAAAAACAGAACAGTCTGAATTTTTAAGTGATGTTCTTATATCAAGCAGTATCCACCATTCTTTAAATAGGACTATACAGCTAGGGATCTTCGAGGAGTTAGAAATAAAAGTTTGTCAAGATATACAACTTCAAATATTAGTTATAATAGTAGTTTTGATCAGATCAGAATGAATGCATTGAGTATGTATTCAAAAGTATGCTTTTTTTCCTCAGTTGGGGATACAAAATTAACCTTATATGATGTTCTTTTAGTACTATGTTCTTTTTAAAAATTATGCTCTTTTAAAAAAACATGTGTACAAATTGACATACGTATATATCTTTTCCAATATCTACTAGTCTTACTTATGCAGTCTTCCATATACCACTCCTTCTACCTCAGCACTATACTCATGGAGAAGAGATCTTCAGCAGTTGCATTTCCTGCCACTGTACTATGGATGCTCATATGTGCATCAACTTGTCTATGGTGCTGACTGGCATTACTATCAGTATTTCTTCTCTGACTCAGCAACACAACCAGGACACTGGACTGGCTGAAAAGTGGCAGAACAGGCAGGCCCTATGTGCACAAGCAGCAAAGGGTGAAAAAAAAACCCCAACCAAAAACCTGAGCACGTCAATCTCTTGCACTCATACAGCAGCTGAAGAATGAAGGAGGGAGTTGGAACAGACTTAAGTTGACAAATAGAATCATAGAATTATTAAGGTTGGAAAAGACCTCTGAGATCATCTAGTTCAACCGTCAACGCAACACCTCCATGTCTACTAAACCATGTCCTGGAGTGTCACATCCACACATTTTCTGAACACCTCCAGGGATGGTGACTCCACCACCTCCCTGGGCAGCCTGTTCCAATGCCTCACCAAATAACTAACACAAAGCTTCCTGTTCCTTCCTCCTTTCTTTTTCTTCCTGGTAGACATTACGGGAAAGGGGCTCCTTGCATGCCTCCCGAACAAAGGGAGAAGGAAAAAAAACTGCAGAAAAGTCACCTAACTATGGGAGCAGGAGTTCTTGCTAAGTATGCTCTAACTTATTTTTGTGCTTTATTAGCCAGCTTTCAGTAAAGTTTTGAAGATTATATCTAGGTTTTCCATTGACAGAGTAAAGAGAAAACACACATATGACCAAATTTATGGCCAAGGATCAACACAGGGCAAGTCTGTTTTTCGGTCTGTGGCAATCATTGCAAGACAGACTATTGCAATTAGGTATCTAAAGAGGCAATGTTCTTACTATTGGTAAGATAGAAACAAAATAAAAAGCACTTGCTATTTGGTGAATCACTGCCTGTAGTAATACTACTCATCTTATTTACTTAAGTCAGGTAAACTAACTACATAAAAGACAAGAATGAATGGTTCCCCAGACTCAGATTTAATAATTTCAATTAACATTTAATCCTGAAAGCCATCAACAGGTTTCTTCAGTCTATCAGCAGTTGCTAGCAATGTGCAGAAATCCTAGTAGACATCCAGTCTTCCACATTAACTGCCATCCTAATTTAAAAGGAAATACTTATGAATAATGATTTTTTTTAATCTTAAAGGCTGCAGGTTTTGTTAAAACCTCAGCTACTAAAATCTATCACAAGTCTATTTAGTTGGAAATAACCTCTCTTTTTTTTTTAAAATCAGTGAAATTACTTTTTAGTAGCTAAATATCTACATGTTCTCTTTATATATTTAGTCATCATCATTATGCCAGCAAGATTCTTCCACAGATTGTCTCACAACTGTCTTTTGCAATAACTGAGTTTAAATTAACAAGCTTCAGAACTATTTTTTTTCTAACTAGCCATGCCATAACTCAGAGTTCTTCACTGCACTACTCAATCAGAAAATTGTTTTGAGAGCTTGCAAATCAAATTGATGAATGGATCAACAGTCAACGGTTTCTTCATCAGGCAGTTCAACTCATGAACTTCAAAATAAATTTGAACATTATGTATGAGAAAGAGAATGATTAGAATAAAGCTGTTTTAAGCATCTCTACCTTAAACATACCACGATTAGAAACATAAAAACTTCCTTATAATTTTGGGATGCTGAATTGTTTAATTAGAAAAGTATTTCCTTTTAACCTTGTGAAAGATAAGACACCAGGTGCTGAATTTGTCACAAGATGGTTAACATTTTCTTTTACTGGTCCAGTAGATATCTGGAATACTTTCCCACTGTTGATCTCATTGTAACACAATACTACACTAGCAGACTAACCTTCTCCAGAGGATCCAAAAGCACATTGAAAACGTTCTCCTAGAAGCGCTCTCAAAATTCACCAGGTAATTAAATCAATACAGATGCCAGTTAAGTGACTATACCATGAATTAATAGCAGAGGGAACATAATCTTGACTTTGTTTCCTGTTTTGACTGTTAAGTGGTGCTCCCACACTGGAATATGTTGTTCTGTAGGCTCACATAAAACCCCAAGTTGTCTCATTTTAATGTCACAAGTCATTAGAAGACTTACCACTGGATCATATTCCCAAAGCTGATTTCCTTTCAAATGATGACACTTGAGCATTGTTACTGGGCCATTAAGTTTGGATACATCTAAACACAAATCATCTGTTCGAATTTCTTTGTTTGCTGTGTATGAGAAAACCTGGACAGAAAAAGAATGAGAGGAACTGAAAAAAAAGTGCAACTAAAAGATAAATGGAACCGGGGGAAGGAGGAACATTTGTGCATTACTTCACTAACACTCACTAATTTTTTTTTTTCTTTTCCCTTCAGTGTGTATAGAAAGATTGGGTTTTTTGGTCTTTTTTTTTTTAAGGGAATAAATATAAACACTATATGAACAACTCTTTAGTCAAAACTGACTTTTTTCTGAATTGCAGACTGCTTCCTGCATACAAACAGAAGGATGCCCAACATAGGTAGTCTATATTGGAAAACAATTAATCAAGAATTATTAAAAAAGTAGAACAAAAAACAGATGTAAAAAATTCCAGAACTGACACCCAGAAAACTATACATTACAAACAGCATTTCAGGTACAGCAATGTTTTTTTTTAAAGTAATGATGCCAATCAGGAGGTCTAATCACAAGACAGTTCCAGGGAACCTACATGAAGTAAAGTCTAGCTTACAGTGGATTCCTCCTCCCCTCATTTCATTTTTGATTTGAAAGTTGATCTAAAACCTATTGCCATCAGGCCTCAAAAACCTACAAATGACAAACCACCACCAAGTCTTCTCATGCATTTCCTCTTACAGGAATTTTCTTCAATGAAGAATTCCTAAATTTTACAACTTAAAGATAACTACCAAAAGAATCAAAGAATTGTCCCAATGAGAAGCAGTGTTCCAAGTAATTCAATACATTAAGATAATTTTTTAAAAAAAAAAGTCACCTGATTGCCACCCATTCCATGACAGTTAAAGATTCCAACTTTCTCGTTTTCTTTTCTTGCCATGTTATCCAGACATTGATTTGTCTCCACATTTCTTATCTGGGAGTGAAAAAGAACACATCACCAAAGGTCATTATTTTTAGAAGAGAACTGGGTCCATATCAAACCACACTGGCACCAGTTCTCTGTGCTATACACCAGAAGTTCTGTGAATGAAATGTAAAATATAGGAAACATACTACAATAAGATACCACTGTCCAAGACTCAAACTCCCAAGCAAACGCTCAAGCTACCAGGCTATAGAACTGTGTTTATGTCTTTGCTTTCTTTTGAGGATCTTTCCATCTTGGGGACTCTCTTTGCTCAGAGATTCAGCTACAACAGAATGGACACAACTGAGTCTCCAGCCCAAAACCTTCAGAAGTTTTAAAGCACTCTCCTAGGCACGGTGGGTTTAATTCCCTTTGAAATCACGGGTGACTGGGTTCAATGTCTTCACTTCTTGAGTTACAGCGTTAATCCCTGCATTACTATATAGTAAGCAGGCATGAATATCAAGTCTCCTGATAGTCATGCAGCAGCACGAATGCCTGCTCTGTTTTGTTGAACACATTTCTTTTAAAAACAAACTGTAGAAAATCACTCTACAACAGGGTCAATGTTTGGCTTGGCATGACTTGTAGGGGACAGCAGGTACCTACTTATTTAGGACAGCATCATCTGTACTACCTCTGCAGTCACTCAAGAAACTTTAAAGAAAAAACAAAGAAGTGCCCAGCACGACTTAGGGATTACTGAAATTTGCTGATGACAGACAAGAGTTCTAGGGGCAAAGTTCAGAGCAGTTTTTAGGCAAAGTACTTGTTTGACCTGGTCTAGGTTTTTTAAGCAAAACCCTGCTCATTCTCTACATAGAGAACATTATACAGAAAGTTATAGATAACTATACATTTCTGAAAGCCTTTCTATGTGACATTTCGTACAGTAGTAAAAAAGGGAAAACATTCAAATTACAGTACTGTATACCAAAGTTCAGTTTTCTGCCCCGATGAGAAGCCAGATGTGTCATTCTACAGATGACAGGAACACAGGTGCAAGATACTTGAACTTTGCTGGAGATAACTTGTTTGCATTACTCAGTTCTGAATACAAACAACTTACTGTGCAATGTACTTTACATAGGGTAGATAAATATGTAGGATAAAAATCTTACCTCTCCCAGAGAAAAGTAATGGCGTGGAATTTGGGAATCGGGATAAACATTCTCCAGGTACCAGGAGAAAGGCTTGCACTGGAGCTTGCGTCTTAGTCCGAGTCGTGACGATATGTCCCCATAATCAACTTTAGTAACTCCTGCAGAAACAAAGGAAGCTTTATTCAATGACTGCTAAAAAAAATGTTACATAATTCCACTTACTACAAAAATCATCAGTATAATACACTGCTTACATAAAAGACTTTCACTTTAGAAAGTCATCTCTACACAAAGAAATGATTTTTTTCTTTAAATATAGCATTGTGCTGCTTACATTCTCATAGAGGACACATCGGTCACTACCTCTGACTTCTTTTTCTAGATAATTATGCAAAAGATGGAATCACTGCATCTGTGCTACCTGTGACAATTTCTTACCTGTGGTTTGCGGAACAATTTGAATGCAGTTGCTTACTAAGTTATCAGAGGAGAAAGGCTGAAACTGTTATAGTCACTAATACCATTCTAACCCCAATGGCAACTGGGGTGTGTATCTACGCAGCATAACATAGCAGTCTCCTTCTGTGGAGCAAGGAGAATTCCATTTTAATTTAATTCTGTAAGCCAGGTACCACCTGCTGGACCCTTCATCATCTAACAGCACAAAGAAACAGTCAGAAAGCAGCCTCGATACAGAGAACTAATCCTTTAATAATTCAGCATTTGTTCAATATAACTGCAGCGTTTGCAGGAAGTACATTCACCATTAGGACTGTTATCTTTTTTTTGTGGTATTTTGCTTGCCTTTTTTCTTCTTTGCTCCTCATTTATCAAAGTGCTCATTCTTCCTGTATCTTCTCACTCTTTTACAGTCATTTTAATACCTTCTGAAAATTAATTTGTGCAAGTCCCATCTGCAGATGGGTTGAAGAAGGTGTGCACAACCAGTAGATATTTTTGCCTCACCAGAATTAAAGTACTATTTTCATTAATATTCCAATAATTTTCACTAATTAAGGGTAGGATAATGTCTGGTTTTCAGGCATCACTTTCTTTTTCTATTTTCCACACTATACTCCATACTACACAGGCCAAAAGTAATACACTACAAAAAAAAAAAAACCCAAACCAAACAAAAATCCAAACCAAAAAAAGAACAAAAACAAGTCCTAGCAATTTAAATTCACCACACAGACCACCAATATACCACCACACTGTAGACCTCCAGCTGCATACATTTTTCAGAAATCCCTCCACTTAAGGGACTGTGAATTACCTCTAAAGTTGTTGACCTTTTGAAACAGTTTGAGACATTTCTAAGTCGGCATACTGTGTTATTAAATCGACCTGCCAGCAGATGGTGTATTTCTACTCGATTAAGACAGATAACTGCATAATTTCAGCTAAATGTTTGTAAATATCAATAAAGCCATTAGTAATTTCAATATTCCAGAAAGAAAAAATGCTAGCCAGGCTTTTAGGTTATTTTAAAAAATGAAACAAAAAAAACCCCAAAACCTAAAGACTTTTTAACAAAGATGCTGGAGAGCTATCCTGGGAAGTGAATGAAAGCAAAGGAAAGCTCAGGTTTTTTTAATGACATTTTGAACAGTGTGAATGAAACTTAAAAATCTCTTGGAACAGAATCCCAGAAAACTTCAGTCTGGGCCTTCCAGTCCCAAAAGAAATCCCAAAACCAAAAAACACAAGACAAACAGGAAACACCCAAAACCTTCACCAAAGCAAGTATTTGCTCTACATCAAGAGGAGCACTCTCAAAAGACGATGAAGTAAGAAGAGAAAGACTGTAGCAACCATAGCTAAGTATGGAGTTTTTCACTTTCCAGTGATGAAAAAGCAGCTGATGTATGAAATAGTTATCATGCCATCATCGCAACAACCTTACAATACTCAAAGCTCATTCATCACAGTTTGCTACACTGACCTTCAGAAAACAACACTGTTAGGGCTTTGTCACATCACTGAATGGCAATAAGAACTGAAGTCACAACCATAAAGAATTAAATGCAAAGTGATACTTAATAGCATACAAGTGTGCTGTTTCTTAAAGTAGTTTTAAATGTCACCATGAAGAAAAGAAAGTGCCAGCTGATTTTCCCTCCATTACAATGAAATAAAAGGTGTGTATTATATTCCATTTAACCATTTTTAGTCTGAAAGATGTTAAAAAAAAAAATCCTCTCTGAAGGTAGGTCTGCACCAAACCATATACTGGCACACAGACTACAGTTAGCATCAGGTTAGCAGATGCACTGAATAGCAGAACCGGTATAGTTGCCTTGGGGTGTCCTCTAACAAGGCTGAATTACTCCGTTTCCTAGGTTTCTGGTACCTTATCTATACTACTTAAAACTAGCTTGAGTTTTCCCTACACATTTGCACTATACAATGCAGCAGCAGTTGTTATGGGCAACAGTTCTTTTTGGGGAAAAAAATGGAAGCAAAATAGGAAAACTGCAACGTATAAAGCATATAAAAAATTAAGTAGGTCTAAAGCATTATTTCCTCCACAGACCAGGAAAATTTATATACACACAACAGCCATACATACCTTCCAGGGTTTTTCTACTTGTTTTTAAAGGCTCAGCTAAAAAAAAAAAAAAAACCACAAAAAAAAAAAACCCCAAAAAAACAAACAAGCCCACCCCCCCCCCAGAAAACCAACAACAAAACAAAAACCAAGCCACAAAACAAGAATTAAATCAAATCTTCCTCCCAGAAGACAATTATGCCAGACTCCACATGTACGTGCATCATGATGAAGACAATTGTGTCCACTAGTTGTTCTTTCAAATATTTGGGCTTGGTTCATTTAATAAAAAAAATCAGAAATAGTATTTAACTGTACTTGCTACTGTTGCCTTTACTTGACCATGCAATATACATTTTTCCTGCCCCTCCAATGCCCCCACCCCAAACACTAATTATATTAAAAGCCTGGACCTCCCTGATGATTCTATTTGTCACAAAGCTTGCTGTTTGCTGTGGGACAATCACATGCTTTTTTTTCCACACATGTGCTTAAAGATGTACTAAAAAATAAATACTGATAAGGCAAAAAAAACCCCACATCCAATCACACCATCACCAGTTCTTTGGTAAAAAAGTAAGATTCATCTCAGCACTTGCTTGTGCTGTCACTATTCTTGAAAAAGTTTGGTATGCAGTACCAGACTACTCTTGATTAGTAATATAATGGTCTTTCCTTATACCTTTACAAAAACATACATATAATGATCCCTATCAGTAGAATACTACTTCCACAGTTTAATTTTCTCTGCCACCTTATATTTAAGCTTCCCATCAGCCATGTTGCAACAGCTCTTCCACCCTCAAATTTCAAAAGAGCTGAATATTTTCTTGCCAAGTTCAATGTGTGGCAATACATTTATGGTAAACTGCTTGGGGAAAAAAAAAAAGCATGATGTTTTCATCATGATTATAAATTGCTCAATCATTTTCAAAAGCACAGTATGAGAACTGTTTCATCTAAAACTAGTCTTCTGTTATAAAAATCGTAGAACTTGTTTTTATTTAGTATTATGAAACTTGATAAGCAATAATCACTTAAACCCAATTTGAATAGCTACATTATTTGCATTCCCAATTCACGCTAATAGGGAATACTAGGTGAAAACAAGAACACATGGAATCACTCAGTACATATTTTGAACATAGGCTTAGTTGCATTGCAAGATGTGGACTCTGTCCCTTCTCTGTCCTTCCTATCAACCCTAAATAAAAACTTTATCCATTTCCAGTCTCTACATACTGAACCTTGACTTCTCATGCTTGGCTAGAGACAAGCGCATGCAGTGATTAGAAACTAGGCCTACTCATCCAGTTTTCAGGATAATACGTCTACAGTTCTGTCTATATGGCTCTTGCTCAGATAATTCTGCAATGCTGTCTTTTCAGGCTTTCTGCCTGTCCACTTAGCCCCAGTGCAATGGAAGATATCTTCTAGGGCAAACTTTTGGTCAAGAATAAAATTAATTTCCATACAAGCTAGATGAGGCTCTACCCAGTCTCATTGGAGCTGCTTTTGGAGCTGCTTTTCAGGATGCCTTCAGCTCCCCAGCTAGGATGAGAGAGGCTGCTGAATGACAAGGATGCACGTTGGACAAACGTTGGACAAGGAGCTGGCTGGTGCATGTCGGAGCTGGAAGCCAGACTCGCATGTAGCATGAGGAAACCACACAGTCTGAATTAGATTATTAGATTAAGGATACCAACAAATGCTACATACTGTTAGTTTATCATTAATTAGTAGTTAGGAGAAGGTCGGAGGAGGTAACTGTGGTAAGCCAGCCTAATGCTTTGCAGCTGCTGCTGCAGAAAGGGGCAGCTTTCCCTTGCTCAGCTTTGGACTCCTGCTGCACCTCTTGTGCTAACACAGGTGCTAACTTAACCAGTAGAGAGCCAGCCCACAGGGCAAATGACCCTGACAAGTCCAGCAAGTCAAACCAGCTAACATATATGACCAAGCAACAAGTGAGGGGAGGTGAAGCTCTATCGCCTCCTCATAGCAAGCTGTTAGACTGACATCGCCATCTCGTGAAGCCTCACCTCGGACAATCCAGTCCTAGTATTTTAGACTGGAGAAAGTGATGAAAGGCCAGCACTAGAAATAAAGAAGTGGCAGAATCTGCAGAACAGAATGACTGGAGCCAGGAATCAGACTATTCACCTGCACATGCTGGACCTGTTTTCTGAAAGCCTAAGAGAAAATGGCCTGGCAAACAGCACCCTGCTGTAACACATGACTGTGAGGAAAACTGTCGGCTAATGAGGAACGACTACAGCTAGTGCCATTACTCTGCTGTGGAGAATAGCTGTTGCATGCAACGAGATAAGCTTGATTTTGGCTGAGCAGCAGCTGCTGCAACATTTTCCTGCTGTGGTGGGTTGACCCTGGCTGGACACCAGGTGCCCACCAAAGCCGCTCTATCACTCCCCTTCTCAGCTGGACAGGGGAGAGAAAATATAATGAAAAGCTTGTGGGTCGAGATAAGGACATATTCTTACATATTAAGAATTATCATTAAAATCCACATACATCACACAATCTTCACTCACATCAACCAAAAAAAAAACCCCAAGAACAAACAAAAAGAAAAAATTCCCCATTATCATTCTGTTCTCTATTCATTCCATGTTTTGCCCATTACCGCTCCCAATTACTATTGTTATCTCAAATTGCTCATGCCCCACATTGGGCACCAGAAAGGACTGTGGTGGGTTGACCCTGGCTGGACACCAGGTGCCCACCAGAGCCACTCTATCACTCCCCTTCTCAAGAAAGAGAGAAAATATAACGAAAAGCTTCTGGGTCGAGATAAGGACAGGGAGAGATCACTCAGCAATTACCTGCATGGGCAAAACAGGCTCGACTTTGGAAAAAGATTAATTTTATTTATTACCAATCAAATCAGAGTAGGATAAAGAGAAATTAAAAGTAAATCTTAAAACACCTTTCCCCCACCCTGCCCTTCTTCCTGGGCTCAACTTCATTCCCAAGTTCTCTACCTCCTCCCCCTGAGGGGTGCAGGGGGACGGGGAATGGGGGTTGCAGTCGTCTCATCACACATCGTCTCTGCCACTTCCTTCCTCCTCAGAGGGAGGACTCCTCACACTCTTCCCCTGCTCCAGCATAGGGTCCCTCCCACGGGAGACAGTCCTCCATGAACTTCTCCAATGCGAGTCCTACCCACGGGCTGCAGTTCTTCACAAGCTGCTCCAGCGTGGGTCCCTTCCACAGGGCGCAGCTCCCTTCAGGAGCAGACTGCTCCAGCGTGGGTCCCCCATGGGGTCACAAGTCCTGCCAGCAAACCTGCTCCAGTGTGGGCTCCTCTCTCTCCATGGATCTACAGGTCCTGCCAGGAGCCTGCTCCAGCGGGGGCTTCCCATGGGGTCACAGCCTCCTTTGGGCACATCCACCTGTTCTGGCATGGGGTCCTCCACAGGCTGCAGGTGGATATCTGCTCCACCGTTAACCTCCATGGGCTGCAGGGGGACAGCCTGCCTCACCATGGTCTTCACCACAGGCTGCAGGGGAATCTCTGCTCTGGTGCTTGGGGCACCTCCTCCCCCTCCTTCTTCACTGGCTTTGGTGTCTGTGTAGTCATTCCTCTCACATATTCTCACTCCTCACTCCATCTCCAGTTTGTGCGCCTGGTTGGTTTTTTCCTGTTTTTAAATATGTTATCAGAGCAGCACTACCACCACCACTGATGGGCTCGGCCTTGGCCAGCAGGGGGTCTGTCTTGGAGCCGGCTGGCATTGGCTCCATCAGGCACAGGGGAAGCTTCTAGCACCTTCTCACAGAAGCCACCCCTGTAGCCTCCCCCAGTACAAAAGCCTTGCCACGCAAACCCAATACACCTACCCAACCTCCATCTGTACCTAACGACTTCTAAGCAGAGAGATGGTTTCTAAAAATGCATGAAAGCTTAAAACAGACAACAATTTCTACTAGGCTGTACTTACTAAAGAATAAAGGATTACAGGCTTACTTTTCAAAATGGCAGCTTTCCATTTAACTGCATTACATCAATAGTAAAAAAGTCTCTTGACTTCCTATCATTCAAGCAGTACACCTTTTTTTAATTTTTTTTCCCCCCAGGAAACACAGGTGACGAAGTCGGAAAGCTACCTGAGAATCTTAGGTTTGCTTTCCTGGACCAATCCCTCTGTGATTCACTATCTTAGAGGAGCAGAAGAGAAAGGATATAAAGGAGGAAACAAATTTCTTGTTAGCTAGGCTCAGTGATGCCTGTCAGTATATTACCTCCTTCAATCAAAATCCAATTTTCTCATCCATGTCAACTAATGAGAAAAAACCTGGGTGCACAGAAGATTGCCTGTTTTCCTTCCTCATCTGCACCCAGGCCTGCAAACCAGCATCAACTTAAAAATCCTCATCTCGCTCCTTGCAAGAACTCGTGACATTGTCACAGTAATATTGAAAGTACACATTGTACTAGCATAGAGTTTCATGGGCTGCGTACTATACACTGCCAGAGGGTCACTACACCATCATTCTGCAAGAACTAAACATTTAAGTTTTTATATTAGAAGGATACCTGGAAAAGCAGAGTATGGCTAAATGAGCCAAAGAAGCAGAGATTCACTGGGTTCCTAAGACAACTATTGGCCAGAAAGACTTACAGAAATTTACACTGATGTTATTTGTTATTTTAAAATCAGGGTCTGTAACACTTAGATAAGATTGGAGATACCAGACTAACAACAGTAAGGTGTTTGTGAACTTCCCAAACTAGTAATCCTTTCTAGTTAATACCTACTGGCTCTCACAACTACATGGATTCAGAGGGTGAGAAGCATGAGCGGCACTGAGTACATTTATATGTTCATTCTCTAAACAATAGGTATTATATCATAGGTAAGAATGAACCACAGTACTAACCACTCTCTCCACAGCTCCTGGCAACAAACCAATTTCAGGATAAACCAACTTACTCGGGTGCTATATGAACCTTGAAACATTTGGAAATACTAGTATTAAACCCTAGTGCGGTGTCAATACAGATACGGGTACACAAATGAGATTGCGTGCCAGTCGTGCAGGTGCAGATGGTCTAAGAGGAGCTCGGCAAGAACACATCCCTACCCACCAATCATTCAGGCTATTAGGCATGCAAACTATGCCGACATGCATCTTTTGAAAGGAAAGAAAATATACAGTGCAGTTATAGATAATTGCCTAAGTTTCTTTCACCATTTCAATATTTTTACTGTATTCTATTTTAAATTAAATTTTTTCATTCCTTTTCTCCAACAGGAGAATGCATGCCTATTCCACAATGCTGCAAAGCTATGCAAGTCCTATCAAAGCAACAATCCTACAAATTTCAATCAGTATAATTCCTTTTATAGCTCATGGTTACCACACGAAATAGAAGGACTATAGAGATTATCAGAGCCTTATCATGGCGTTCAGTAATTTACATTTGTTTTTAATAATTAGATTATTTTTATAGTTAGGTATTCCAGCTGCTTAGTTCATTTTAAAATTTATCTTGACGCAGATGCATAAAAGCAATCTTAACCAAAAATGATTGCACCTATTTATATACAACTCTTCTGAATGATACACCTATATATGTCATGTTTGAAGTTGTAATGCTTCATTAATAACAACACAGGGTAGTAACCATAAGCAGTTAGCTTCTGATTTCACCTAAAAAGCTTTGAGTAGTAGCAAGAATTTTTTTAAAATTAAAAAATCCTACACAGTCTTACTCGAGTAATGCTTTCTCTTAAGACAAAACCACCATAAATCCACAGTCACTTGTTCTCACAAGTATTTTTAAAACCTGTAATCTAAAATTTGACACTGTTCAGACTCATACTACATTGTATTACAGCTTTTAAATTTCAATACTAATGCAGGTTTAATAAGCAAGTCATAAGCAAATACTAGCTTTGAAGATATGTCTTTGGAAAAGCAGACATGGCATACAGAACTACCACTTAAGTATTTAAAGTCTAACGTCTCCGACGTCTCAAGTAGAGAGGATCTCTATAGCTACCCAAAGTTTGTCTCTTTGTTTGTTTGGTGTTTTGGTTTTTTGTTACAGCAAAAATATCCTGCAGTGGAAAGTAATAATTCAGTATTTCCCAGGCTTCCTTTCTTTTCCTGCTTCCCTCCCCCACCCCCCCC